>JAQFYC010003509.1:0-20507 GCA_034694165.1 Tomocerus mixtus
ATAACTATATCAAACTTATTGCTATCAGAGCCAAGAGCTCACACGTCTACCTCGCGAGACAACCAAGAGATCAATCGTCCTAGACGATTTTGTTTAATGTTAATAAAGAAATTATTTCTCCACGTCTTTATAAACATTTTTTAAAGCTTTATTATATTTCACGTATCATTTTTATTTAGTAAATATTCGAAAAAAAAATAAAGAAAAACGAATGAAAATACTTAACCGACTGGTATGCCTCAAACGACAACTAACTCAAACTGCTTTTACTCGGTCAATGATAGAAACGAAAAACTAAATTTTAAAAAATAATTGAAATAATTCTAAAATTAATAGTAGTCTTTCGATAGATGTTCTTTTTCCGAGCAGTAGTCCATACCTCATGTTCAACAAAATGATACTTTCTAGACAAAAATATTAAAACCTTTCTGTACAAAAGGCATATATAGATATTATGCTCCTTCTATAAACAACATGCACAACAACAAAAGAACGAGCCCAGGGGCAAGTAACAAGCACTCCGTAGTCCCATTTTTTCCCAAATTTTGAGCAACCCTTTATTATGCTTGACATGTAAACGATAAGAACGGACAGTAAGACACTCCTTAGGACTATCGCATTCGTTTTTTTGCGGAATGCGTTTTGACGGGGAGGCGGATTGGATTCATATGGGGGCTAATTTTAATAGCCGAGTATATTTAGTGTCCCTATTGCAATACGCCACGCAGGTTTCCTATGAAAATTAGAACGATTTATGCCAGTAGAAAGCGAAAGCAAATTGAGAAGAAAATCGACACGAGTTTCATACAATCTACGGTCCCATAGCGCTAAAAAGCGTTTTGCGCTTTCAATAACATGGCTAGGAACTTCTAAGAAACAGAACCCATCGGAAATGGACAATTTCCTCAATTAACTGCACTTTGCAAATAAGGTGATAATTATATTGTTCTTTATATATCTGTCTAATCTTATTAACAACATGTGATCTGCTACTAAAGCAACACAAGCAGTGCGTTCAGCAATCGTTACCCAATAATTAATGTCTTTCCCTGTTGGACCCGGACACCACAGGGGTAAACCTAACATGTACATAAAATTAGCCATTTTAAATTTTTGATTTAATCCAAATTAAACGAAACAACAGATGGATGACATTGTTAAAACTGAGAATCAGTAATTTAAGGACATTTCAGCATCTAAACACCACACATCAGTCTCCAAGGGGAAAATTGGTTTAGTAATAGTAGGATTATTTAGAGCGAAACTTTCTGTTGATATTTAGGCCCAAGATGGGTACCAGTGTGAGTACCACGCTGGCGCAAAACGGAATAGAGCCTATTTTTTGGATAAGGAAGGGCCTGTATTGCATTTAAAATATTTAAAAAAATTGACATAAGCAACTAAAATTTCATTACTCATTGCAAATAAATTTAACCATTTTATTATCCACAGTAGTGCAGTGCCTCCTATCTCTATAAAAGACACAACTTGAAAGTTATCTGTTAGTGCCACAAGTGCGAATTTGTCAGACATTATTGAAATCAGTCTTAAATTCGCAAACGCATCGAGCTATTAGATAAAAGCTGAAGACTGCAAAAAATGTCAACACATTGTCAATAGTGTGAACTGCAGTTATTTTCCATAGAGTTACTAAAGAAGGTATCAATCTGTGCGATTGATACTTCTGTGAATTTTGAATTGGAGCTAATTTGATAGTTTGTAGCTTGTTTTGATGGAACGCAATCGTTTCGTGGCAAGGAATTTGGCCGAGCATGGTTTTCTTGAACAGATGGCTTTAGCGTAGGAGTAGACCCCCTCCAGTTACCGACTTCTTATTTTTTTACATATACCTCAACAAAGCTGGTCTTGCCGCTGCTATCAACACAGCACAACACTTAATTAATATTGATTCTTTAGAATTTACTCAATGAAAGAAATCGAGCTTTTTCAACGCAATATGATAGATTTATATGTAAAGGGGGAGGTAAGGTGGAGTATGTATACCCACATGCCTTCGACTCTAAGTGTAAAGTCGGCACACGAATGTGGAGTTCACTCGTAAACATCCGACAGGACAAGATCCACTAAGACAAAAGTATAGCTACTAAGTCTTGGATCTTGTCCAGTACAGTCTGCCATTGTGTCTTGAGTTGTAGACATCAGCCTAATAAATAAACTAAATCTCAATCTAACAAAACATAATCTCCTCTCACAGTTAAATCTTTATTTACTATAAAAATATTGATAACACTATCAATACATTACAACAAGTCTGTATTTTTTACCTTTACTTGAACGCATATACCATGGTAGCTAATAATAATAATTACCTCTTTCTAATAGAATTTTATTTTATTTGTAGTTTAGTATGTTTTTAGTGCCTAACCAACATTCGATCCTCGACCGACAAGAATATTGGATCACTTCTGGCATATGCTTTTTCGCGGTTTCGTAGCTGAAGATGTAATTAATGATTATGAATCGGTATATGGCATCTTAGATTTTGTGCACAAGTTGGCGTGCACGTCCTGGTGAAAAAATTCATGAATATTAAGCCATCGGTTAATCAAAATTATATCTAGTTATCAGATTTCCGTTTATAGCAATTATTTAGTCTAATAAAAGGAAAATTCTGCGGCTGGCTCTCTGCTTTCTGTTAACCTGTGGTGCTGCACACACACTACCGTTGCCAGAAGTCGGAGACTCGGAGCAATCCATAAGTAGCTTAAAAACAATATTTAGTTCCTCTACAGATTTCACCGTTATATTTGGCCTACAATACAACGTGTACAATTATATGGTCTTATTTGTCATATATACTCGGTACAAATCTTAAACGCCTTTAACAACCAGAAACAACGCGAGGAGGAGGTAAAATAAAATACACTACCAAAGACTGATCTAGAAAAGGAAGGCAAGTTTTCTGGTGACACGACGAATTCACTTTATTAAGTAGCGGAAGCTACTTCATACGATTACGTTGCCTGGGCGTCTGTTTGTCCGTCCGTATACACGATAACTTTTGAACGGATTAAGATGAACCGTTCCCACTCAGTATATATATACGAGAGGACGACAACCTCCTACTATGGGGTCAAGGGGTCACCTAGTTAGGTCAATTTGAAACAGTGTTCAATTTACTGCGTATGCAGAATATATATGCATCAGTAGAGTGGTACATCCCATTTTCAAATATTTGTACCTACTTCCCCCTCGACATTTGAATCTTCCCACTGAGGTTCCGAAATAAACTATTTATTAACTGAGGTTCCGAAATAGACCCTTTTATAACTCATTGTTTAATTTACAGTGTATGCAGAATACATATGCATCAGGAAGGTGAGGTACCCCATATTTTTGCAACTTTTAAACGGTTCAACCTTTTTGAATTGTGCTAACGGAATTCAATGCAAGGATAAATTTTATTTTCTCACAAGGCCCCAACTTATTTGGCCAATGTGAGATTTAGCCAAAAACGACTGCATTATGTCAATCTCATAATGACTCATTCAAATTAGACTACAATAAATACACCTGTTCACTGTAAACAGTTTGCACCTGTTCACTTCCGGACACTTGGGTTATGACGAGAAAAGAAATAAGAAAATTCAACAGAGAGGGAACAGCCAAAGTCATACGGTAATATGCGTCTTATAAAAGATTATATTCATATTACTTTTTAAATCGTAATTCATAATCATAATCGCAGTGCCATTGCTAGGAGGAAGAATAGTGGCATTTATACGTTGCGTTTTGCCTTACTTGCAAAGACGAAGGAATTGAACTTCCAGTTATTTCATCTGACAGGTACTACTTGATGTAGTTTTAATCAAATGACTATGAGTATTTGACCAACTTTAATTTATTAAGTTTTGCTTATTTAGTTGCTGCCTTCAAATTTTTCACGTGTTTATATATTAAATAAAATAATGTGGACACACATACATAAATTATATTCTACTTTGTATGATTTTATTGGGAAAAAGGGTATCAAAATTTGCCGCTAGTTATAAAAGTTTAATCTCTCCGTTTAAATGTCTGGGTTTGCTTTCATTGTCAAAGTTGTCAATTGTGGGAATCGCAAACACTGATCAGACATAGGCGCCAGTCTAATATTAAACAGAAAAAGAGAACCGGTTTTAGGCTGTGATGACATTTTGCTATACTAAATCATGTGTGGCTTTTGTTCACGAAATTTAAAAAACGTACCTTCAGAAAAAACTGTATCATCGATTACTAGTATGCGTGTCCGATTAATTACATTGCACTGGATTTCAGTATCTCATTATACTAAATTAACAACTGATGACGCTTGTGTCCATGTTTGCTTCGCTGTGTTTTCGCTGTCAATGATAAACGTCAGATGAGAACCACTCAACTTCTATGCCGTACAGCAATTTTTCAATTCTTTTGCCCGAGTTTGCCTATAGTGTTGTTATAGCTTACAATAGTTGTTACGGCTTTTTGGCGTTACTGACTGGTCTATAATCAGTTCTAGAAAATTAGAAGAAAATAAAATTGCGTACTATCCATTTTCTCCTTTAAGCATATTAGTGCGACAGGCCATATTATAACGTTTAGAGAATAATTCTGTAAAATATATTTGATATGGTTCATCAGTAATTGAGTTGAGTTCATCCCTTTCTCTGTATTCTTGTTCTCTTCTTGAAAATCTGGATCAATATACTACCTACACGCACTCTACACCACTTTAGAGCACATGCATTGTGCCTCGTTAGTTGTTGCTCCGTAGCCTGCATTGTAGATTGTAGCCTCTTCTTGTGAGAGTGAATTTGATTCAACGTTCCTTTAGCTCCGTTCACATGTAATGCATTGCAATGCATTTAGCTGAAGCGGCGCCGTCTCCGCCAATCTCACTTTAGACTCCAGCGAGGAACAAACTAAACGAGATCTCTCTTTCCGTCTCTCAAAATAGAAGAGTTAAAGTTTATTATTATACTTACAAACACATACTGGAACAGTGTTATATCCAAATACACAACCATATTTTCATTTCTACTTGTCCAACCCAACTCGTAATCTTATATTATGTAAGTAGTATGTGTAACTAGAGTAATCTACTATCATCAACGCCGTATATATTTACATTACACTTCTTGTTATTGCTCTGTTTTAATACAATTTTATACTCTAGATACCCAAACTTTAGATACCTAAATATATAAATAGATACTCTTGTGTGTGTATTGTAAGTACATAAACATTAATTCACAGGATTCAATACACAAGCTGTCAACTTTCTCATGAGGTGCATAGACACACTTTTGACACAATCTTAACAAATACTTATCCAACATAAGTTGCTACACACTTTTCACTTTCGCAAGTGCAAGTTACGACTACGATCCCATATTTACATATGCCTAGATACACCAAAGTACATAGTGTTAAGTGCTCCTATATCGTACAAATCTGAAAAAAGATCTGTATATAGAAAATAATTGTAGTAGCTGTATTACTTGTGCAACAGTACAGTGTAAGTGAACTTTTCTACAAACGACGACAACAATACAAACTTTTATATTCACAAGTTCTCCGATTAAAGTAAAAAGTGACACTATGCTAACATAACTTATTACACTAGTACTGATATACAAAAGAACTTACAGAGAACTTTACAAATTCTTCCAGAATCAACTTAATAGATAGAGTTTAATAATTGGAAACATTTTTTGCTTACAAGGCAATATGACTTCAGATGAGAATTTAAATGCCAGTTGTCAGTAGCTGCAGTACCTGCAAGCTCAGCTTTAGATTGGTTGGTTAGTGTGATGTGGTTAGGAAAAGTTTTCTGATTGATGAATGCTGTGGATTTGGGTGAGTGCATCCAGTATTGACATTTGAGACAATTCTGCTTATTCTTATGAATATATGGATGGATACTATTAGTGCACATAAGTATTTGAAAGGATTATACTTGTGATACTTTAACAAAATTGCAAGCTAGGTACATTTAATAAAGAAAGCTTCTCAGTAGTGCAGCGACATAACACTAAAGTGCACAATATATGTATAATATGATAAATAAATAGGTAGAAGTATTTTGATAAGAAGCTGGATGAGACATTTGTTTTTAGATGCACCCCTAAATACTTAGATAAAACAAACTTTTATTCATATTTCCATTTAAATTCGATTAAAATGTGAAATAAAATAAATTCAATATCGAGAGTGCCAATTCTGAAATATGTTTGCCATTATTTCATTCTCCAGAAAAAAGATTTACTAACAAACTCCACATAATCATAAATAGTGATATTCCTTTTAATATACATTTTTATCATATGCACTAATTACCAGGACACAATATTAAATCACATGCAATTGACACTTACACTGGAGTGCCATTAAAATACAAAAGAGTGCTACTAACAATACGCAGAACACAAACGCGACACTTACACATTGAACTCAATACAAAATACATTGATACAATTAGCTATTGACTCGGTTTTTAAACTTTATGACAACAACAGTTAAAATATTAATATTGTTAAACGCGTGCATGGATTGAAGTAATGTCGCATTACAGTTCGCTTCATGAACAAATCTAAATCAAAGGTAAGCATCAAGATAGCATAATGTAAATACATATACATACATTTATTCACGTACACTGTATTGAGACTTCATCATAATAAATATTTAAAACAAAAATGAACTATTATTATGATTGGCTATTTATAGTATATGTATGTACACTATGAACATACAACACTGTGCCACTACCAAGTTTCACTTGCAATAATACAAACCACTTAAACACATAAATATATTATGCCATTATTGGGACCAGTGATTTGGCATGCAATTTTTAAATCTAAGCCAGTTTTTACAATTTAAAAGTATTAATATTAGTAAAACGACAAGGGCATTAAATTTGGCATTCATACTAATGAATTTCTACTAAAGTAACATAATTTATGATTATAAACAATTTATTAATTATGTGGCAGTTATGTAGCGTAAATTTTCATATCCTTGTCTCTGTATTTTTATATGAAATGGGTTTTATATTTCATTGTTAGTGTCAATGTGTCACCAATTAAATAAATGACACGGTGGTATCTATTTAATATGATAAATACTGGTTTTAGCACTATCATTCATATTTGAAAAAAATGCACGCATTGGATTATAACTAATGGGGATTAAATAAGTAACTAGTAACAATAACATTCATACAAAATTGGAATTGTTACTGAAAAAATAACATGGCTTTTTAAGTGACGTGATTTGAAAATGAAATAAATGTAAAGCAGCACCTGTAATTATTTCAAGTTCACCCCTGCTAGGTATTGAATATTTATTATATTGTTTTTTTCCCATTTCCAGTATTGTTTCCTGAAGATGAAATTTATCCATGTTTATGCATGCGAAATTGTTTTTAGTGAATCTTTAGAATAAACAGAATTAGAATGGATTGAATTGAAGAAATGGCATACGATGCATGAATATAGAAAATATGGCTACGTTAAAGGAAGGAGGAAGTTTAGTAAAATTGTTACGCATGAAATTAATGTGTAGCGTAAATAATAAATGTAAAGTAAAAGTCTTGCACTAACTTACGTTAAGGAAAGTGAAGGTATTCACAAGATAATAAGTGATAGCATGGAAAAAGAAGTTCTAGTGAGTGAAACAGATTGACTTTTTTTGAAAAGTTTGGGAGTTTGCCATTGATTTTCTTTGGTAAAAAGTAGAGTCATGATATGCTTTGCTTTGGCTTCTGATCTGCTGAATAGTAGAGAAGATGTACGTTACGTACGTACGTAGACGACAAAACAGAGGTGACCAAAAAAGTGAGTCTAACTGAAGAAGAGAATTGAACCGGGTGGGCGTAATCTGCTTCAAAGGAAAAAAGATGTTGAGTCGTAGGACTTGTATTATGTATATGTGTGCAGAGTAGAGTACTTAGAGATAGAGATCGTAACGGTGTAATATGTACATACACATTACATTATCTACTAATATAAGGACTTTCCTTACTTTAATTTTTACTCTACTATCCTTGACTACTGATATACTTTACATTTACAACATAACAGAGATGATAAGGATCCTTGTAAAGTCACAGCCATAAGAGTCGCTCCTTCTCGCGCTTCCAATTTATTCCAAAATCATTCAAAATCATTCACAGATATGTTAAATTAAAAACATTTTCACTCTGCAGAGCATTTTTGGGGAATTTTTTGCGTTGTTAGTTTCATATGAATTTCTATTGATTACACCAACACAAATGTTAATGATAAAAAGTTCCTTTAAAAGAATTGGAAGCAAATAACTAATAGTAAAAGGTTTACAAGGAATTAAACATTTGAAAGAAATTGTCGCACTAAATCCTGATTTCATATTTAAAGATCAGCCCAAGTCAAAAGCTATTCCTTCACTTTCGCAAAATGGGAAAATATCTTTCCAGCTTAATGGGATAAAATCCCCGAAGAAATCGGATACGCGCTCCGTTTTTTAGTATCTCTAGCCTATTCCTATCTAACACATTCAAGCAAAGACAAGAAGATTAAACTAGCTCGCTTTTCGCAGGTCTTCTCTCAACTCCCGGTATCCACAAACCTTGACGAGGAGGCTCCCATAATATGCTAGCTAAACACCATTGTGCTATACTATAGCTACAGCTGAAACACTGTAAAAGCGTTATTATCTACTTAAATTATGTTGACCGTGTCGATAGTCGCACGATTGGCTATTTAAAAATTAAATTGAGACAAAATCAACCCGTTTAAATCGTTTTTGCAATTTTAATGTAGTTGAGAAATAATTTTTCGATACAATATAACGTTTACTATTTCGATACGACAAAAACATAAAAAACAAACTAATAAAATTATAATTAAATATGTACCTATCCCTTTGCAATATATTAATTGCATTATTATTGCTATAAATTATTATTGTTTTCTATTGACATTTATTTCGAATTTCAATACTTTTCAACAACATTATAAGTACCATTCCCCCAAATATGAGAAAATAACAATATTGCTCTTCAAAAATCCCTTTTCCTGACGGAAATTAACAAATTGAAATGCATAACAGGGAAAGGAAAGTGAAAAGTTGATTAGGCGTTCAGTCCACTAGTCTACTAGCATTCCATAAATGCATACACAATCTTTAAATTGTTCGGCATTTAGAAATATATATAGAAGGATTCTTGCCATCAGAACTAATTTCAGTAAATGAATTTGACCAGTGTACTTATTTAGAGATAGTACATTATAATTTTATATAAAACGATTATGCAATAATTTACAATTTATTTTTGTCATAGCACACATATTTTGGAATATGGAGTTTAAGTAACTTGTAAATAATAATCCTGATTTAGATTATTCTACTGATAAAAAAGGATAAACTGGCTGGGACAATTGTAACTTATTAGGAAGTACATAATATGAGAGTGGGGACAGGGAGAGAGTAAATATTTAATGATATAGATAGAGAGGGAGTGTGGATAAATCAGAACGATGTACGTACGTCGATTCCTCATTTTGTACATGGATTTCTGTATACTTTAGTTAGGCAAAAGATTCACATCCTTGATGTGCCAACGGGAGCAGAGGAGAAGAGAGATGGAGAATCCCCCAGTGCATCTCGCTAAAATCTTCCGAAATCCCACAAGAGACGAGGCGATCGTTGCCTTCCTTTGCCCCCGCTTGGCTTATATATTGATTTTCTCTGGGTTGACAGAATAGAGGAGGGAGACCGACAGCTTCAGTTAGGCAGCGGACATTTTTATTTTTTTAAATATCTCTACTGTTGAGAAGTAATAACGTGAGTATATTCACATTTCAAATACATTTCATATTCATTACTCAATTTATAACAAGTCTGGTATTGCGGGATTAAGGAATTTCCCCCACATGGACCGGACTCTAGGATTTTGCCAATGAAAAACGCCTATACAGAACATTTTCACTAAGTTTTCGTTAGTGGAAAACTTATAGAGTTTTAACATAAATATATTTAACGACTATAGGTATTTTTCGTAACCTGTGAATGTGGACTCCATATTATAGAAGAGTAAATACAAAAATGCATAAGAATATAGTTCATGAAAAGATAAACAATATATTTATATATAATTATATGTAAATATATTTAGCAATAATATATTGATCTATAGCTTAATGAATGTCTTGTGAAAATATTTGCCTATTTAGTAAATGTTTAAATACTATAACCTTTTAACTAAATAAATAAGTATCCAGGCCCTGATGCTGAGGATGGGAGACAGAACACAAGTCGAACGAAAGCATAAGGCAGCTTTTCGCTACATTTTACTCACTCACAAGAACAAGCACTAACAAATAGTAAAACACTGGCACACACCAAATACACAGACCACACATTATAGAATTATTGCAACAACCCTTCTCTACTCTTGTTTATAGGCTAAAACATACAGTGAATGGTAAACAGGAAGAAGAGGTCTTGCAATTAAATTACAGATTAACTCTTTAGAATTTATGAATTACTTTGCTTTTCTAGACTCTCTTTGTGCCCTTATCCCACAATTAAAATAACAAAAGCAATGAGTAACATTCAATTTTCACATTTTCACTTAATTTTGTCTAATTTATATGAATATAAGATGTTCGGAACATTTCATTCCGCAATACTGTGCAAAAGGTCTTCCACATAAGGAACCTCCTAATACTATATCTTTATATTCATTTATAACATGTAAATAGGCTGCTTAGAATGCCAATAAATGAGTTAAAAACTAATCTGACGATGAATATATGCATATTATATTGTTCCATATACTTTTTAATAGTCCTTATGCACTTTCCTATTACTACATGAATTATATTATCTGTATATCCTCATTCTGGCACAAATGTTACAAGTTGTTTTTAAATGGGTCGAAAATTCCCTAGCGTCTATAAGACTACAAATCTGTGGCTTTCAATAAAAGGGAAATTAGTTCGCCAACAGAATGAAACACGCTGTATCACAAAATCCCAATTGCAAGTATTTTGACGAGAATCGAATGCAACTAAAAGCAAAATTCTATTTTATTGTTTAGTATCTCAATTTTGCATTTATAGGGCGGAGTCGTTTTCTTTCCTATTCGAGTAATTGTTTGTGAAATTCTCGATGTAGAAAGTACAAGTTGGTATTATTTTGAGATGGTCTTAGCTGACTTTAATCTCGGAAGTTGGAGTGACATGTAATAGCCTTCGGAATAAATAAGAGCCGTAAAGTTCAAATAAAAACTATGTAGTGTGTCTTCACTGTGGATAAGAATTGCGTTCAATTTCATTTGCATTGTACTTACTACAGGCCAGGAGAAGTTCCAAGTTCCAGTTCAACTTAAGGTGTTCACTGGAGTGTGGTGTGAGGAAGGGAAAAACTCAAATAACTAACTAAACTAAAACTGGAACTTTTCTCCACTTAGATTACTCACTCACACTACACTCTACAATCCAAATTCCAATCAAAAATCCAAAAGAAGAACAACTACAGGGTCCGTTCTATAATATATTATATTATTCGACAAGGAAATTAGCAGAGTGAGTATATTACATTATTCCACTATTTGTTTTGTGGCTACTTTTCCCTATATCATATATGCGTCCCTCCAAAAATCAGTTAATTTCATATAGCGACTTTTTCTTTTACGAGAATTAGTTCTTTGAGTAGTGTAGGTGCAGTATTGAGCTTTATTTCATGTCAGTCACACATACAGTTATATCCATTCCATAATATAGGAAAATTCCTTCATTGTGTATTCCGTATAAAGAAACCTAACCCTGTATTCTGTATGAACTGCGGAAGTGTAGTCGGCAGGAGTTGCTAAATGGCGATCTAATTCCATTCCATGTCCTCTTATGTAATCTAATGTCCTGGACTCAACTTGAACTGGAGCAATTGCGACGACAAAGGAACTCTTCCGACATCTCCTTCCTCTATTAGTATCTCGACGGAAATATTTTATTTATTTCTAGTATTGAGCGTGGTAATGGATGTCCATCTCCCTATCTCCTCTGTGCGTACATACAAATACAGATAGTCGTGTCGCTTGGGAATGCAAGGAGGAGAAAGCAAATTCCAAAGTGAGCATTTTACGACCAAAATAATAAGTAATACATTAGCTAAAGATTCGGATGGCAGATTCCTCCTCCATTTCTTTATCCCTCACATAAAATATAATTCTCTACAGATAATTACACTTTGAAGAGAAGGGACAAAACGTGGAAATATTCGCTCGACTCCAAAATAAATACTATACATGCCTACGTTCAAATATAATTAAAAACCTAGGCCTATAGACTTCAGCTATCTGTATATATGAGCTCTGTACTCCAGCTGAATACAGATCAGAAAATATTTTCATGCCAAACTTATTGCCGTTTAATCTTAAGATTGTTTGCCGATTATTGGAATTTTCTGGAAAAACGTATGAAATTTATTATCAGATTTCTATTCAAAATTTGAACACTGAGGATGTTAAAGTGCTAAAACACTCGTTTGTAGTTTTATTGGGAAGTGTCAATGTGGGAACCTTGCGTTGAAGAGTTATTCAGAAAATAAGGAGTTCTCTGGAATAATGTAGTTTGGAGATATGATGTTTAAATCTTTATTAGATAAGTTTTGAAGAGTGAACAACTCCGATACTAACCCTTTGTATTTATCTAAATACATTTTTTCTTCCCTCGGAATACCCAATTTGTGAAAGTTGAAGTCAGTCACGGGAGAGATGTGTCTAACGGAGCGACAGTCTTTCTCAGCCAGTTAGGTGGATTCAGGATTCAGTCAGTTCGATGCTGACGATGTGACAATGTGGTGTGAGATATCAGTCTGCCGTGCACACCAAAAGTCGAACATCCGCCCGCCCGCACTAGGTATATTAACTATACACAATTCTACACACAACATAATACACTATGACCATTTTGCCTTAAAGAAGGAAGATGTAATAATAAAAGTAAAAAATAAATGATAAATTTTATTTGGGGGTATGCGGAAACAACAAGGAATTGTTTTCAAAACAGTAGAAAGAATATCCAGTTGGTAATTTTCTCTGGAGAAAAATCTGCATTTCATTTAGCGACATTGCAAATTATTGCTGCACCTATTAAAATAGAAAAATTTAAAAATTTAGTTATTTCATTTATTTCAGTTTTTTACTCTTCAAATATATTTTCTTAAAAGATGAATCCATGATCGAATTTTATTGTTTCCTATCTTAGATAACTATAATATTTTATGGACTTTATCACTTTATCTTAATGGAAAATATTATTAGGCAAGTATTTATATGTTCTTTCAGGAAAATAAACGTTAAAAAAAAACTAAGAGTCGAAGGTTTTTTAATGCTAGCTCGCTTTGGTGGAATTCATTGAATGATACTTTTCAAAATATTTATTATTTTCTGAATAAAAAGGAAAATTGGGAATTTCTGTTCCCTGTGTGAGATAAGTATGATCTAGTTTCCCCCGTTGTGGCCCAGTTGGAGCAGAAGTCTCATTACTTTCGGAGATGTGAGTCCAACTCGATCGCTTGCTTCGTTGCTAACAAGACTTATTGGGTTAGTTTCACAACAAAATGCCATCAGAACAAAATGGCTTGACCAACTTATATATTTTTCCAGTTATTCTACTTGTTCTATTTTGCAAAAGAGGTATCTTTAGCTATAGATATATGTTCATTGGTAACCCACCCAAGTATGCATATTCTTTATTATGCCAATCTAATACTTATCTGCAAATCTACCTCTTATCCCCGCCAAAAAAATTCGACTTCTTTTCTATTCTTTTTGTACATCATTTTGTGTGTGACTAATTTCGAAAGTTAAGTTGTACGTTGGGCATAACGTATTTTTCAAAAAGTGCGGTTTTTCTAATGGTATTTGGAGTCTTTCAATTAATATTTAGACTTTGATCTCTGCTAAAGATATTTATATTTTTTCCATAATTTTTGCTTCTGATATTCGTATAAATAAATACTACGTGCCCATTTATACGTTAAAAGAGTTTATGTGAGTCCGGTCGGTATTTTGATATTCGTTGCCCGTCTGAATCTGAATTGTGAAAGATTGAGTGAGCATAGAAAGGAGTATTACTATTATGTACAGATAGGTATCCAGGTAATGTTAGTAAAGTTTAAGTTGCAGTCGAGATCTTATGAATTTAATAAAAAATAAAAAGCGACGTTAGGAAATATTTACAGTGGCATTCCTATATCAGAGGCCACTGGAACTTCACTAAACACTATGTTCAGTTAGCTAGTATTAAATCATATTACTGAATATTATTAAGAACTATTAATTTATAGTATAAACAGAGTCACCATATAGGACACACTATATTGTGCAAATATTTATCTACCCTACTTATACAATTTCTAGTAAGTCAAATAAAAATCTACAAACAAAAATTAATTTGCAAGTTATTTTAAAATTTAGAACAATTGTTTGCACTTTGTTGTATGTAGTTGTAGTCGTTTGGCTAATATTTTTGAATCATTATATTAGTTATATTATTTTAGCAAGAAGACAAAAAATACAAATAAATAGGAATTGTTACATATTTGGAAAAGGAAAGTTTGCTGTTATTTGAATATTAGTGTAATAAAATATGTGAGTAGTATGCAGTACAGTAAATCCATAGGTTTTGTAAAGTAGGAGTTGTAGCTTGGAGCACGTATTTGGAATATTTATAGAATGTGAATTGTTGCAAAGTTGCCGGCATCATGGGCTTGGCATGACAGACACTCACTCAACTCTCTTCACTCTAACAAGCTATGTAGGAAGGAGTAGGAGGCACTTAAGTGTAGATATCTACATACACATTACATAATATAAGCTATACAAGTATAGATTTAGAGAAAGGTATTTACTTACCTATCTACAGGAAGGATTCAACTGAAAGATGGAAAAGGAAAATATTATTATATTCAAAAGCAGAAAAAGGAAGATGATATGTAGAGTGAGTGTGTGTGGATGCGGATGATGTGCTGAAAAAGAATTTGCTATATCCTGAGGTACCTAGCAGAATGGTAGAGCAGTAAATGGATCCGAGTTTACACATCCAACCCGTTTACGAGAAATCTTAGCACAAACAAAAACCTATCATGGTGAGGAAACGACAGCACGAGGGCACTACAATTGGCACACAGCACTGATTGAGTCACTGATTCTAGGAACATTTTTCAAAAAGCTAATTTTGGCTATTTTCTTCTTATTTTAAAAACGGAGTCATGTTTTTTGCAAATTTTTTTTGAAACTGACTATTATGGAGAGCACAGACAAAAAGAAAGTTTGTCGACTGATTTTATATTTTTGTGAGCCAGGGTGCCTCGAAAAATGGGTAAAAAGTTGTTTGGTCACATTATAATTAACGCTCCTTAAAAGAAATTAAAATGTATAATTTGCATTTTGTGTAAAATAAAGTTAAAGTTAATTGTACATTAAAACTTATTTAGTAATAAAACTTTATTCTTTGAAACCCGACCCAACCTTATAAAAACCCAATCCACTCTAATCATAAAATGAAGAAAGTCAAATTGTAAGTCAGTAGGTTGTGTTGGTGTTGGTTTTACTGCTGTAGAAATGTATGTAGTAGATGTATAGAAGAAAAATGATAAAGGAGAGAAAAAGTGTAGACGTGGAAGACCTACTTTCTCCAAGTTGGCTACTTTCTCCCACATTGAGCAGATGCGATGTTTCCTACTTACTGAAATCTTACTAGTTAAGTTACTTTGCTCTAGATATAGGTACTTTCCCCACACCCTCCCCCTCTCTCCAGTTTCTACAACGTACATTCAACTGGAGTACCTACTTACCTCAGTTCTCTATATAAATTGTATATGAGCCAAATTATATTATGCCCTTTCTATACCTACTTATTATATGGACGCTACAAAACGCCTAATGCGTCTTATTCTTAGTGAATGATAGGGTGATCATTACAAAAGAATCTTATATTCTCACTTAACCATATTTAAACCACACTCACTAAAACGATATTGCAGTTTGTTGAGACAGTTAAGATATTTTGGAAATTCATTAGCAGAATTTGTGTTTCATAAACTATATAATCTTTTAAGATCTAGTAAGTTTTGAATTTTTGCAAAACATGAACCAAAATCGTGCTAAAAAATACTTTCTTGCGTTAACTTTTGCAGAATAAAAATGCTTGCAATGGTCTTTTGAAAAATTTATCCAACTAAAATATTTCAGTTAATACTTATCTTGAATTTTTATTAAGATACGCATTTGAAATGTTTTTAAATATATTTTCTACTAATAGTATCTGGAATTGATTTTTAAAATAAATATAATAGAAGGAACATAGAAGAGTTGGCAATTTTTTACAAAAAATTTAGAGGAGCCCTAATGTATTTATGTGGATGGACAGGACAAGGAAAAGGAGGAGAATACGAAGGGAAGAGTTGTGCAGGTTTGTAGGTACATTATATATTCAGTATAAGTATGGAGAAAGCATGGAGAAAGCACGGTTCGCGGATATCCTTATCCTCTATCGTCTCTTACTCAGTTTTTTATTACATTTTGCTGTTTTCTTGCGGAGAAAGTGTGGGATGGGAGAGTTGGTGAGATGTATTTGCAAAGCAGACAAAGCTGTCGCAATGCAAGCTGTCTCCATTCAATCTCAGGTATATATCAGTGCACTATTTCTATATTATCTCTCTTTTACACCACACAACTTAGAATTGCCGCGAATGGGTGCCATTTCTTCCTCTTCTTTACATTCACAATTTACTCCGCCATTTACATCACAATTGATATCTGCTGACTTGACTCGATCTCTGCCGCACTTCGTCATCTTCTCTTGTCTTCATATCTTCTTGGCATTCTTTGGCACAGCGGCAGCAGGAAACGAATTCATTTAACTCCCAACAGGCAGACGACTTAACTTATTTAGCTAAAGTCGGTGGATGTACAGGGACACTCGAAAACTCTGGTCAATCCCTGGAAACCATACTTCCGGAAATACTTTACAGAAATACAGAAACTCTTATCCAGCTTTAGGATTTACCGATATTCTTTATTTTGTAAAACTAGAGTCCTCCCTCTAACAATAATTATCTCATTCAATTTTCCACTCAATTCATGATATCTAAGGTAAATAGCTTTTCTCACTTGCGACGGAAAATATTGTACCATTGTCAGTATTTTTTAATAAAGTTGACCGTTTTGTCTTACAATTTTCAAACTGGATTTTCAAAGTTGCTGTGGCGATTTTGTAATCGTTTTCGAAAAGTGAGAGTGTACCCCTATATACGCAATAATATTTACCATCCTGTACAGTCATGCGATGTATTCCTTCTTATACCTAAATGTACATATGGATGAGGAAACAACGGAAACTGGGTATGCTTTGTATGTCATGTCCATAAACTAATTAGTGTCACAAAGAATTGCTTTCCACTCAAACGAAAATTTCCCTGACTGTCATCTCAATTCAGCAATTTCTATGTCACTCTTACATGGAAACTTATACTTGCTATATCACACATGGGTTATGCATTGAATCAATTATCTACATTACGTATTATTTATCTAGAGTGTCGGTTAATGTCTGTACACTATGTAGTTTGGGGGTCGTCCATAAACTGTGTTGCCCAAAATCAGAATTTTTGACCCAATATTATATAGTATTTCCAATATTATCATACAACGCTTTTGTCCAACAATTAGGCTAGACCAAATTCCCCTACTTCGTCAACATTGTTTATGAACGGTCCCTTGGTTGGTGTGTGTGCGAATGAAAGTAGTGCACAATGCGAGTGCCGACTCATGTACATCTTTACAGACGATGACTTTATTGGATTTCTTTCAAGACATTCGAACTTATATTAGGTGCCTGCCTACTGTCTGAATAGATACATAAATATTATGTAGATAGAACTTGAGGTTTTTCTATTGAACACATTTTATATAAAAGTTAGCTCTTGATATGCAGCCACGAGATTGAATAGTACAGATATGTAGATATATATATTTTGGTCTACATTATCGATCCGTTGAGTTGAGGTCCATTTCTTTTTGTCTCGTAGTTATTCACTATTCAAATAATTTGCCAAAATGTCAAAAATATGAAAAAAAATCATTCGTTTTTAGTTTCATTAAATATTTTCCCAATTTTCGAATTAAATACCATTTATGCACAATGTAATTTAATTTTTGCTTGGTGCAAAGGTCAAACGCAATATTTTTGCATGCTCAGTGTCACTCACTACTCATTGTTAATGGAGGAAAAATTCATGTCTCGTTTTTAAATCTGAGACTCAAAATAAAATATTTTTCCACTAATAGCAACTTAAATGTATTCCTAAAATTAACTTGTAAATTATGTGTAACGGAATTTTAATTTATAAATATAAATTCTCAGCCATTCAATTCCTGTAGAGTATTAACTAAAGCAAGTAACACTGTTCTTCATTAAATATTTACAAATACAGGAAAAGTTTTCTCATTGGCGGAATTCAAGAAGCTGGCAAATAATAGTAAATGTAATGGATAACTACGCAGAAATGTTAAGTGCGAGGCAAAGTTTTTAAGGAGTTCCAAACTCTTGATTTCTCACTTAATTTAATTTTGTAGCAACATAAGAAGGATGTTATTGGCACTTGACATCACATTATAAAATATTCAGCAGGAAAGAGGTTTCCTTAACTGGGATAATGAAACGCTAAACTTCTTCTTATTTGATTTCATGGAGTTGAGTACTTTGCTATTTGCCATGTCTCGTTTTCCTTTTCATTACGCGTACAAGGATTCCAGCATAAAAGAATTTCCTTATAGATCATCAAGTATTTGGTTCACAGCATGCTATCAAGACTGTCATTGGCTATTTAAGGTATCTACATAATATGTTAATGGATATAAATAATAAATAAATTCTCAAATTGGAAGAAATTTTGCACGAACTCCAACGATTCCTTATACGCGGAATGCAATTTAATAAAAATTATTATTAATACAATTAATTAAGATATTAATTAATAAGAACTTGGGTTAACAGTAATTTGGCCTTCAGCAAGGTGTAGCACCTAATTTTCGATTTCGTTGGGACCCTATGCCTTATACTAACGTGCTCATAAAAGGGCAAGGAACAATATCATTAAATCATGACCTATATACTATATACACAATACAGCAGCCCTCTTCTTTCTCTCAGTAACGAACTAATTTTCGCCTTAATTCATTGGAATTGACTTGATTTGGCTGTGCTACAGTAGTATAAGTATATAGTGTATAATATGTATGTAGTATAGTGCATAGGCGCCTACAGATAATGTGTAAATCTTAAGTGGTCAAGTTCAGTCTGTTCATCGTCTGTTTAAGTAATCTGCTAAATATATTCAATGACTCAGAAGTGGTTTAATGGTATTCCCTCCAACAGAACATGACAAGAGTTATAATATATTTATGATGTAGTAATAATATTTAATGAGAGCATTTTGTATATTTCAACCTTGGCCGATAAAAATTACAATTTACATTGACAAGATAGGAAAGGAATGGAAGCATTAATCGTAAATAACCACAACATCTTATTACTAGTGAATATATATACACAGAAGTGAAAATGTTAGGTCATTTTGGGTAACATGCCAACAAGCATTAAACATTAACATTTATACGATTACATGGACCATAAAATGAAACAAAATAAGATAAGGACTTAATGTAGTTATAATTACTATATATGTATACGTATGACTTCAATCTGTGTAACTCTGACTCTGACTTGAAAAGTAATAATTGTTTTTAAAGACTTATATTTAACGGCACCTATAAATAAACTAATTGTACCTATAATTTTCGACTTACTTTGCCTCGAATTTACTAATGTACCTCTGAAAAACTAAACTACCTCTGAGATATGAGTCGACCTATAAAATTACTTACTCAACCTCCAATACTACTATAAAATGCCTATAGAAAAACTATAATACCTATGGAAATACTATATTGTCCTGCTTTAAATCTACTTTGCCTAAAGTTAAAATGTACCTCGAGTTTGCCTGAAAATACCTATAAAAAAGCTTACTACCAGTATGAATGATTGATGAAATTGATATGAAATTAATTAAATAATTACAATTATATTTATATTACATAAACAAACGGTTTGATCTATTTAGTCAAGTCATAATATATACATTTTTAAATACTGGGGGCATGTGCATTTAGCATGTATCCAGTCTTTTCCGTTCATTTCAATGCACCACATCGATTTGGTACTTGCTACATAATTCTCAAATGTTCTCCAAAAACATTTTTTGTGCAGATTGACGTACGTGGTGATTGCTTTTTCAGTCACAGGTGGATAGTTCTTAGCATACTGTCGGGATATCCATGCAACTCAAGCTGTGTGCCATACCAGTGAATATTAAAGATGTTCCACGTGGGCAAAAGAAGAAGCGAGGGCGACCAACAAAGGCTAAGGCTGCATTATTACTTGACTAAATGACATATCGTACAATTTTATTAAATT
>JAQFYC010003510.1:0-20501 GCA_034694165.1 Tomocerus mixtus
TAATGTAAAACGTAACTATAAATTAACTGCTATTAAAAAGTGAGAATAATAGCCACTTTTACAACTGTGTACTATTGCCTGTAATTGTGTTTTTTAATTCATTTAATTTTACAAGCACATTAGGTACCTGTGACAAGTATAAATACTCAAGAAATTACAATTGGTTTCACAAAAGTCGCGAAACATCTGATTCATTTTACAGATTTATAAAAATAAATCACTAATAAATACTCAAGAAATACAATACAATCTTAATCACAATTATCGTTACATTTAGGTTCGTTATAAAGAAAAACTAGTTAATTTAACTTAGTTATTTCAAAATGTTAATATTTAGTTCATTATGGTAAAAAGATATTGATTATTTAACAATCTGATTTAATTCATAGAAAATTATATAATACATAATATGTTCAATTGAAATTATGTAGTTTCATGGAGCAATTCTTCGGCACAATTTTGATGTGGACCACAAAGTATGGATAAGTTTCTCCTTTAGCGTCTGCTTTGTCCTGGAACTTCTGAACGTACGTCTCTTCAAAGGCTTCTGTAGAAAATTTGACTACATTCTGAGACTTCATCACATCATCTTCAGACACAGAATTATCAAAAATAAAGTCCTTCTTCACCAAAACAGCTTTCTGTACAAAAAAGTTTAAAAATTACTTTTATTTTTGTTTCGCCATTCAAGTACTTTCAAAAATTTGTGAAGACTTACAGTAAAAGGGGCTGGGGTCAAGTGCAGTTCTGTGTCAAAATCTTTCTTGTCGGCGTCTCTTTCCATTATGGAGTACATCCACAAAAAAATGGAGCCTCCGCTTTTCTTCATCACAAAGGGAAGCAGGTATTCTTTCTTCTTGTCAGTAAACAGTACCGGAACCCATGTGTCCTCTGCAAGAAAACAACAGCATTTTTTTAAAAGTTAACTTTAAGCATTATTTTCAATCACAAAATATATATAATAAATTGTTAGTCACCAGCTCTTTCCTTGTCCATGTCATAATAAATTACAAGGGGCAATGTCCCCTGATGAGTATCTAAATCCATTTCACGGCCCACGTGTGACTCAATGATATGTTCCAGGTAATTCCCAATTCGGATGGGAGTTTCTCCGTCCTCGCAATCGGCAATTATGCATTTTAAAGAGTACCTAAAATTGAAAAGAACTTATAAAAATTTTATATTTATTTTATTTTAAAACCTTTCATAAATTCTCCTTATTTTCTTTTTCCCTTTTCAAAATCTATCTGGAAAAATGTCGCAATAATTTTCAAAAATAAAGGGGTTCTTACCGAAAAGGACAATATTTCTGTGCATGTTCAACGACCTTACTCGGGATTAGTTTTTCTATTTGTTGACACCCAAATTTTTTGAATGGACAATGGTATTTAGCTTTCGGCTCGGGAAAGTGCGTTTCGTACTGCACATTGTTTAAGGGCTCCAGGATTTTTTCACATGGCTCTCGGGCCACCTTCCCGGGAACTTTGGTCATCACTGGACAGATAGATCCCTTCATAACGGAGGTACAAGAAAAGCAGAGGAGATGTCCATTGTCACAAGTGTATGGCGGAGGGGGACACAACAATTTGCAAAGAATGCACTTCATAAAATCACAATGTTCAACGCTGCGGGAAAATACTTCGTCATATTGAAGGAGTGGTGGGTAGGCGAGGTAGTCCATGTTGCATGCCAGGCTGTGCCATTGGGTCCATTCGTCAAAATTAAACAAGACAGATGGATGAACTTTCTTTTCAATCACCCAGTCATGCTGAAAATAATATAATAATTAGTAAAATTAAAGAAATCCAGATAATTTAAATAGCAATTAAATTACACTTGAAAATAAAGATTATTTTCAGAAACCGACGCTGACACATAATCCATAAATCCGAAGAAGCTGGATACAGATGACAGAAAATACTAAAAATCAAAAAGACTAAACTTACTTTGTATTTGTAAGGGACATCAGCCCCCATTCCGCTAAACTCGTGGTTCAGAGGTCTCTCAAATGGAAGCTCCATTTTGCAAGGCACGGAAAACGCTGTAGATGAAAAAGTCGTCCGTAGTCTTCCTCCACCACCGCGATCGCTCGGCAGAAGTTCCTCTTGTTCGTCGTATTCGTAGCCACTTCCTTCGTGAGCCATTCGGGTAGCTCGCATTTGGAGACGGCGAAGTTCGAGAATCCTCTTAATCTCCGCAGGAGATTTTCGCTCTGAAGCTTCTCGGAGTGCATTATTCGCTTCCTCTCTTCTGAATTCAGCGTCTTTCACATATTTTGCTAAATAGGGCGCCATGTCGCGTTGAGCTGTTTGACCTTCTTGACCTCGACCTCTTCCAATGCCCAGCTTCCGGTTCAACTCATCCATCCTACGCTTCAATCCCTTTGGAAACTAAACCACAAAAGACAAAAGTTTTTTTCCAATATCAAAAAGTGACAATAACCTCAGAAAACTTGAGCAATACTTCCATGTAGTACCTAATGCAGTACTTAAACCTAGTATAGTTCCTAGTCGAGCAACACCAAAAGGTCAATTGGTGTGACAGTTTCAATTTTGTGAGACAAATTCCGAAAAATTCTGTATTTTTCAAAGAACTTAGCCCAAGTCTCAACTTCAGCCAGTATTCAAGTCCACACCAACAAGATGACTGACTTTTAAAGTTGTAATAATGGTACTAGGTACTACGACTAACGAAACTCCTCCCAAGTCTTCCATTCCTCGTACATTTGCGCCTGCAGTCCCCGTACACTTGCGCCTGAAAGCCTAGACCTAACTAGATTCAACCTTGGCCAACAGTATACACAAGGCCTGTTCGTGCACAGAATAGTTTGGTTCCGTGCAAATGGGTTTCAACTGATAGGTGGCAATGGCAATACGTCTCGGATCATCTAATACATTGTATGTGTACAGAAAGAGTATGGACTTTCTAAGAACATGTCAACAGTGACCAAACTAGGGCACCTACCTATAAGGTACCTGCTTATGAAATGAAGGTCACCTATCTACCTATTGAATGAGTGCTTACACGACTTTGTAGGACACTTAATAGCTGAGTTATCATTTTTAATTTGACAAAAGTGGAAATAATTGCTTCCAAAAGTTAGCATTTTTGTCAAATGAAAAATGATAAACTCTGTTATTATGTGTCCTACAAAGTCGTGTAAAGACTCATTCAATACGTAGATAGGTGACCTTCATTTCATAAGCAGGTACCTTATAGTTAGGTCTCCGGTACTAAATTGCAGAGATGAACCGGCCTTGTGTATACTGTTGGCCAAGATTCAACAAACGTCTGTCTTACACCTATTTCTTTTACAAAGACAAAGACAAAGAAATGTTTTATGCTTAAATGTAATGGATGACAGCCTAATTTACGAAATCTAATAACGTTCTTATTTAAATGAATCATCATCATATAAATAATCATGTTCTGTGCAACTATAATTTTGCATTATAAACTTTTAAATACAGCATATTTTTGTACTTTTGACAACTCTTAGACTCTGCTCTCTGTTTGACCATTTAATGTAACTATTTACTAGTTATTATTGAAATACTACCTCATAGGACCAAATCCACCCGAAACATGGTCCATAAGATTCATACATCGTCAATTTACATAACAGACATATATTTTATATACCTACCTACCTACAAGTCAATTTATCCAATGTGTTATTTATGTTATACATTTTATTAAAGCAAGCATTTCAGTTACACATATGGCGATAACATTTACACAAAGCATGATAACGATTAACGATAACTAATCTTTTACTAAATTGTTGAAAAGATATAAGCCCTTGGCATTGCATTGTCATTGGCATTGGCAGTATACAGGTGCTATTTTATCAAAGAGCAAACCAAATCAAATCAAAAAGCATCAACTGGATACAGGAATGCTATAATATTAATATGTGTACAATAAATTTCGAATTAGTAATTTATAGACTTCGTTCATAAGATTTCATTAACTTTTTCTATAAAAATATCGTAATATTACAATAATACAAGTTATAGAAATCCAATATAAAAATAAATTATTTCAAATGCTACTGGGCACTGGGGATTGTATACTCACACCCACGCCAGGATAATCTTTGGCACCTGACTGAACAGCATTAATTGATAAAAAGATAATAATGATTTTATAATTACCTACCATAACTATATGCCCACTCTAATTACTAGCATAATGCATAACATTTGCAGATAGTAATTATTAATTATGTAAACCTGTTTGATAATATGTATAAAAGATAAATATGAATGTGCTTTGCGTGCATTGTGTTGTCAATTGAGAGTTTCAGTAAGTTTTGAACTTAACTTTATTCATATTCACATTTCAATACGCAAGTGTCCCTGCACAAGGCGAATTTCCAAAATAATGGCTCTAACGGTGTCTTTTTCCGGAAAACGAGTGCTTGTCACTGGTGGAGGGCGAGGTAAAAAAATAAACATACGAACTATTTTGAAAATATTCCTAAAAAGAGATATTTCGCTTTAATTTTCCAGAACCAATAATCTTTTTGAAGCTTTTCACTCTTTAAATATTGGGGTAGCAATTTATGATTTTATTTTAAAAGTCAGAAAAAGATCGTAAATTTCGCAATTAAAAATTCCAAAATATGTTCGCAAAATATTTTGGTTGTCGTTGTCAGATTAATATAGTTTGCTCATAATCTCATGCATCTGAAAAATTCTTGAAAAATTGGTTCTATAATATCAATAACGATTTGTGAATGTATTTGTACATGAAATAGGTATCGGCCATAGTCTGATTGAAAAGTTGTACAAAGACAACGCAGTGGTCTTTACTGTTGACAAAGAAGAGTCCCTAGTGGCGGACTTAAAAAAGGACTTCCCAAAAATCACTGCAGTTTGCTTGGATGTTTCTGATTGGAAGGAAACTGCCAAAGTCATCGAAGGGTTCGGTCCGCTAGATCTTTTGGTCAATAATGCGGGTATTGGAGGATTTGGGCAGTCATTCGGGGATATCACTGAAGAAGCTATTGACAAGTACGCAAATTTCCCTACCCTTAATTTGGTTCTACTTTCGTATACATAACAAATACCAAATACCGAAAAAATTCACGACATTACCTAAACATGAACTTGTATAAGGAAATTAACTGAATACAACTTTTGTTTAACTTTGACTTTGACTCTACACAGGACTTTTGCAATTAATTACAAGTCCATCATAAACATCAGCCAAAGTGTGGCCAAGGGCATGATTGCCAATAATGTGGAAGGTATTATTGTCAATATAGCCTCACTGGTACGAAATCTCTATCATCTTATTAAAAATTAAACGTAAACAATAAATTTTATGCGTATACAATAATAATTTTTAATTATTTTTCAATAATTAGTAATAATAACAATTAATTAGTTAATTAATTAATTATTAATCATCCAAGGCATCAAGATTCGCAGTACCCCACAGTGTGGTTTACAGCTCTACGAAGGCAGCAGTAGTTATGTTGACCAAAAGCATGGCAGTTGACCTCGGTGTGCACAACATTCGGGTAAATTGTGTTTGTCCCACTTACGTCAATACTGACATGATGGCCCGTGCTGGAAAGGATTTGCCCAACCAGGCTATTGCTAAAGCGGTCATCAAACGGGCAGTAGAACCAGAAGAAGTTGCGGATTTAATTCTCTACCTTTTGAGCCCCAAATCCGCCATGATAACTGGTGAACAGGTTTTCATTGATGGAGGATATTCAACTCACTAACAACATCAGAAACTAAGATAGTAATGAAATGAAGATACTCTTCTACAAATTATTCCTCTTTTAGTGTAATGTCTGTAATAATTCAATTCCTTCAAACAACAATTATCAGAAGTTGTCAATGTACATATATATCTGTAATTGCCATATATTTCAAAATCCATAAAATCAAGCAAATAAAAATTGTGAATTCATAATTCATACAACTAAAAGTAATACAGAAAACACTAGAAATCTTCCATTAATCTGAGTACATACAAAACTAAAATCTAAACCCCAAAATGTCCGGGTTTGAACAATATTTCGGTATTTTACAGGCACCCTTAATTACATTTACAGCATCATTTCCATATGATGTATGTGTAACAATACGTGTTCAGCAAAGATGCAAACTTTATATATACAGTAATACAACTGTATAAATATATCAATTTCATAGCGCTTAAAGCGTCAATAAAACTTCAAAGCAATCCTATACGTCAAAATTACAGCGCTTCGTCATCATTTCTTGTAAAATGTGTATCTGCGGCCAGATCAAAGACTTTGAGTGCGTTTATCAATAATAATGGCAATTGTGGCAAATATAATAAAAAGGATTAGCAAGCGTTATTTGGTCAACATTAAACATTTGTTTGAGAAAAAATGTTTTCGTATACGGAACAAAAGGTTATATGAGTACGTAAATTGCATAAGTGATAAATAACACTGGAGATTATTTTTGGTATTTCAAATATTATACGTAACCATGTATTATAGCATGTGTCAACCGTCTGGCCGAGTTGACACCGTAATATTCCTTTCCTTTTCTTATATGGTAATTCAATAGGGTCGCGATGAAATACGATCTGTGCCTATAAAAGTGTTTCTTTTGGAGGAAAGAATGTGCCCCACAATTTTGAATGCCACTTAAACAGTCCTTATACATTTCCAATGTAGTATTCAATTATATTAAGTCCACAGGAGCAGGCAATGCAAAACTATTATAAATTTTTGCTATAGATCCAAAATTACCTAAAAATCTCTGACACTAAAAATTAGTGTAAAATTTATTCCTTAGTATTCCCTTTATTCCTTTTAAGAGAATTTCTTATATCAATTTGTATTAGGGTCCGGTGTCAGATTCTTTAACACGACAACTCGTAGACACTCCATATAGGGAAATTCCTTTACAAGGGATCCTTAGATGTAGACGAAATTTTATACCTCTAGTATATGTATGATCCTAGTACGCAAATTGTTACATAAATAGTTTTATTGTTCTTTTAATCGTTGCGTTATCACTGGAGTAGTTATTTAAGACAAGCAATTCATTATTATTAGCAATAAAAGGCATTAAATTTTAATTGGCCGGTGCCATTTTCAAACAAACTCATATTAACACTGCCGACGATTAAGACCTGAACTGGACCTTCACCGCTGCACCTGAGAATCTATAAATAATCGACAAACGGTTGACTCTCACTGTCATTCCAATCCAAATAAGTTATTCAGATATATTAAATCCTATCAAATAATGGCTTCAGTTTACTTATACGTTTTTGCATTGGCAGCCGCTTTCAGCGGAAACTCAGCAAGTAATATCAAAATTATTTATTTGTAACAATCATAGTAATTTTAGTCCCTAACTTTTCATTAATACTATCATAATAAAATATTTACATTTACGTGTATTTATATTATTAGATATTTTTCAATATTAAGAATACGTGGGTCAGATATATGTTTGGGAATTAATCTCCATACAGTTGCATGTATACTAGTTTACCTATTAATTTCTAATTAAACTAATTATTAACTTAGAAACTAATTAATTATTAAATTCTTGTAATATCTGGCAACGTAATTATCTATCCTTAGGTTCTTTGACTTCTTCAGTTAAATTGACCCTAAAATATTAAAAAATTTGTGTTCAAGTGACTTTATGGCCCACTAATATTCTTTTTCTTAGGTCTAATTGGGGATTTACTTCCTATTATTAACGGGACCAACGGAAGCACTCCTAATCCCCTAACGATAAATCAATGTGCACCGTCCCCAATTAACGGAATTATTGCTGTTAATCCTTGCATTTGTGATTGTTTGTACGAACACGACGCTGAGAATGGTCTTTGCAATAGCGAAAGTCAATGCATTTGCTACTATGAAGGCGAACGTAACAATAATCATTAAATAAATATAATACATTAACTATATAATAGTTAAGAGATTCAAATTGCAAAATATTTTTGTCTTATAATTTGTAGCTGAAGCAGATTTAGCCCCAGTAATTCCACTTATCGCTGCCCAATGCCCCCAAGTTGTGACTCAGTGCTATTCCGACACCAATCCTATTGCCAAGTCTGCTTTCGTACTTGGATGCAATTTGGATTGTATTTGTACTCACGGAGCCCCAAACGGGGGTGAATGTGATTTCGACAACCACGCCTGCATCTGCGACTACGAGGGCATTAATAAGAATACTACTGGCGTAATTATTAACAATTATTATCATATTTCATTGTTCCTCGTAAAAATTAAGTTTTTCAAACAAAAGATGAATGTATTATATTGTTCCACAATTTTGTACACCTTTTTAAAAGTCCTTATACGCTTTCCTACTTATAAATTCCTTATTACCACAATTCTTATAGACAAAACAAAATGCACAATGGGAACTATAATAATTATTTATTAATTTTTTAATGTGTAAATTGCTTTGTCCTTAAACCAATTATAGAATTCTGGATGTCCAGAGGCATTCAAGGAACAATTTATCATCTTCATTAAGGGATTTTTGGAACAAGCTGCAGCATGTGCTTTAACACCACCTCGAGATGGTAAATGGAATCCCAGTTGTGATACCCTGCTCACATATCCAGTACTAATTCCAGCAGCCGAAGCAACAAGGTGCTTTGACGGAGCCACCATTGCATCTTTTCAGGACATCATTGCAACCACTGTGTTGGCACCGTTACTACCAGTCATCAATGTCTAATTTTCATAATTAATAGTGCTGATTTGCCTACTTTTCAATTATTTGTAATTTTACGGCTGATATCAGTAGCCAAGCTACATTATTGAGCAAAATAAAAAGTTTTGAAACATTATAGTAGAATATTATGTACACAATAAATTGTATATGCAACTAAAGTTGATTACAGTTAGGTATGTAGTGAGTAGTGATAACAATGTATGCACATATTATGCAAAATACGTTATTAAACATAAAGATAAATAATAAAATGTAAACTGGTGCAAATAAATACATTATAACAGTTTGAGGGTTGGCGTACAGATAAAATGATTTAATGACTGTCAAAGTTATATCATCATCCATAATAAATTAATGTAATGTTATATTATATTACTTAAGCTAATCATATTTTAGTCTAAATAAACCATCGTGAAACCGATGTGGTCTCGTCAGATTTAAACATAGACGTACAAAACATTACAACTACAACAGGATAGATAGTATATTTGCATGCGGAGAAAATGGTGAGACACATGCATACCTCCATGAATTGGTTATTTTACTGAAAACAAAAGTCGAAATGATTGGAGCGTGTAACATTTATATTAGATTCTGAAGGTGTATCAACCTACCAATAAATTATTTGTAACACAAAAGCAGTTTATATCCGTTTTGTATCAATTTAAGTACATCACATAGGTACTTAAGGTAATATACGAACTACGATTTATTTCCTACATAAATTCATTGTAATATATATTTTACGGGTTAATGGCTTCTCTTGCCAATGTGTATTCTGAAGCTATTCTCCAATTATGCGATGCACATTGTGGGACATGAATGAATTAAAATTAATTATTTTCACTTATTAATTTTAACTTAACTAATTGATAAACTATACCTAATTAAATTAATAACCGTGATATAAATATAACTACGCTTAAAACTAACAGCACACAATAAACAGTAAATACTAGCAAGCAATAAAACTAACTAAAAAATGACAGTGAATACCCTGGAAATACTAGATGATAGACATGGCAATAGTCAAATGGCACAAGGCCGTTGTTGGTTGTCCAATAAAGTTGTTAGGGAATCTAAACAAAATACAAAATAGTAAATAATGTAACAATCAGTGATTGAAATATGTATTTTGGTATCGTATTACTTATATCCATAATATAATAACAATAATTCATTGATGAGTAATTATAGAACAGCTGCTTACCGTGTAAATAAAACTACTATAGAAATGGCATAGAGGTGTTATCAGCCAAATTAAGAGGTTCCCGAAAAATCTAGAAACAATTATTCTATTAAGCTATTAACTTAGTTGTGGGATTACGATACTCATAGTGAAATAATAACAACAATGGTGCGGTTATTGAAGGTTGAATAAAAATTGGTATTGATTGCAAGCTCACCGTGAAAATTAGCATTTGATAAAAGCACGCATGTACAGATAATTGGTAAAATAAATAGTACTACATCGCTTTCCTTTCGAAAATTTTATCCCGACCCACTGGTTGAGGGTCCCATTCCAAAATGGAAATTATTTTATCCCGACCTGCAGGTTGAGGATTCCATCTGGACTGACTATTTCAAATAATTCCCCTACAACGGAATGAGGGCACGGTTTGTATTAGGTCAGGAATCCTAAAATGTAAAAAATTATTTAATATTGTTATCTTAAATGTCAAAATCTTCCATGTTTTGGATTGCAGGTGCTAATGGATATGCGTCCTTAGCTTAAAACGGAACCAGAGAACGAATACCACAAGTGGAATTGCCCATAACCCCAACCGAAGCAGTGTGCATAAAGTAATGGTATACGAATACCGGTCATTTTACTTTACTCGTTATGTGGCTATTATGCCACTCGTCGCTCTTGAGAAAGATACTAAACTTAAACTAAAAACTACACTATAACTTATGCCGCTCTTCAGAAATGCGCCACTCCGCCATTCATTACTATATATTCATATATCGTAGTCCGTTGTTGACATTTTTAACAATGAAATGTTAATTTAACTATAATAATATACTAAAAGTGACTTACATGAGCTTTTCTGGTGTGCTGTCTTTTGTCGTGTCATGGGCGTGGGTCTTTAATTTCATTCATCTATTGAAAGCTGACTATATTTATTATTTTGATATATTTGGGTCTATATTTAATTAATTGCATGAAATAGCGAAACCCACAGAAGTAAATGACATTCGGTTGCTATTAGTAATGCAGGTGTCAACAGTCAAGGGAAAATAATATTATTTCTGAAATTAGTGTTTATTAATGTGAAACCATGTACATGTTAGTCATTGTCATCGTCAGTGACGATTCGTCAGTGAGGATTCGTCACTGTCAGAATAAGTATTTCCATTCTTCCCAAACGAGATCTTCTGGTTGTAAGTAAAGTAAATATTTATCCTTTTCTTTTGCAGTGAATCCTTTTAGAATGAGTTTATTTATTTTTCTCGGCCCTCCAACAATCGAAATAGGATCAAATAACTTCTCTATTGTGACTTCCTCGACACTTTCTGGCAGCAAATTCACATCCACATCTTTTGTAATAAAGAAATGAACGTGAGTCAAATTGAGCGACTTGAAAAGAGAGAGACAAGAACTGGACATCCATCTTAATTCCAAATATTTTAACTTTGGACAATCGATCCCTCCACTTCGAACAACTTTCATTCCTTCTAAAGTGAGTTTTTCAATATCCTGAGAAAGAAAGGAGACATCCAAAGTAGAATTCCTCATGCAGAGTTCCTTTATTTTCATATTTGTTTTCTGGACAAAGGGAATCAAATATAAGTGAAGTTCCTGGACACTCCAGTTGCCTTCCTTCCAGCTCAACAATTCGATTTTTCTCAACAGAAGATATTCCAAAGAGAGAGATTCCTCACCAAAGTCAATTGACAACTTAATTCCCCAACCACCATTGAGATATATTCTCTTTAGTTTGTGGAAGTCTATGAAGTCGTTGATCTTTACAACTTCCTGTTTCTCTCCATTCTGAATGAACGTTACTCCTTCTAATGTTAATTCCTTTGGAGATATTCGACTGGAATATTCCGAATTCAATGAACAACATTCAAGAGTGAGATATTCGATTGAAGAGATTCCGTCCAAAGGAACAATACATTCTATTGAATTATATAAACATCTAATCGAGAGTTTGTTGAGTTTTATGGGAAGGAATGCCCTCAAATCAAAGCTTTTTATTCTCCCTCCAGTTACATCTTTGAATGCCACATTAAGTAATTCCAATTCTTGCAAATCGCTTGGCAATTTAGTTCCCGAATAGACAGAACAATGCTCTAATTTAATCCTTTTAGTTTGGACGTTGAACTTCAGTTGAATACTTTCGGCATACTCATTACATTCGAGGGAATAATTTGAAGATATTAAATTGGAATTGAGAATTTGGAGGAATGTATTAATGGCTACCGGGTTCCATTTCTCCAGAATTTCTTTCACTTTCTTGATGTTTTCCGTCTTCCAGAAAAGAAGTATCAAATATCCAGCAACCAAATCCTTCGTTAATACTTTTTCTAAATCAAGTATTCCCATTGTAAATACATTCCATTGAGTACTTTCTTCTTCCATTTCTTTTTCGTATAATTTCTCCAAAATTGGTTTGGCTTCCTCCAGGTCTCCATTTTTCTTCAGACAAATTGCCGTATTAAATAAGGATGTATTTGTATTTACTTCTTTATGAATGAATCTGGACAATTGGACGGCATCTCCGAATCTTTCTTCTTTTAATAATTTCCAAAGTTGTTTCTGATCCAGCAATTTTGCCTTCACTTTTGGAAATTCCTTTTGCAGATCGTCGTCCGCGTATTTCGAGAAGGGGACTAATTTCAGATCTGTGAATCCCTTACAGCCAAGAATCTTCCGCAGGGTTTCTTTTTCTGTTTGCTGGCCATGGAGTCGTATGACTTGTTGTAAAAGTCGATGGACGCTTAAAATTTTTCCTTCCTGATCAACCTCCTTAATGCAAATTAGGGAATATTTAATTAGCAATTCAACAGCATTTGCAACATCATCTTTGCTGACATAACCGAATAGTATTTTAATTTTGTTGTCTGTCGCTTTGAGTACTTCTTGAAAGAACCCCATTGGAATGTCGTCTGGGCTTATGTATCCAAAAACCATTAATATTCTCCCTGCCAAATCCCCTCCTATTTCTTTAGCAATCAATCCCAAAGAGATTTCCACGTTCATGTTTATTTTCTTCTCGTAGTCCCCGAATTTCTTGTTGACAATCCCTTCTAAATCCGCAACGGACGTTTTTTCGATGTAAGTCTGCAGATTTATTTTCCCGTTATTGAGAGCTGACACTGCGAGCTGGAGTGCTAGTGGAAGATGTCCAAGCAACTTAGACAACTCCTTCAACTGCGAGTTTGTGTATTCCTTTTCTTTTAAATTAGTTTCCAGGAATTCTATACTTTCTCTCTCCCCGAAAGTATCGAGCTGTAGGTCCGCAATTTGTCCAAACACTTGTGGGTCTCCCCACTCCCTGAACCTTGAAGTAATTACGCAGTAAAAGTTTTTATAGTCTTTTGGAAGTACATTTTGGATTCCATCCTTCCCTTCATAGTTTTCTGCATTGTCGAAAACCAAGAGACACTTAGTGTCGGATAGCTCTTCGTAGCTTGCCCTTGAGAATTCCTCGACTTCTGAAAGTTTTTCCACATTTCTAACTTCCAGTTTGCTCGCCAACTTCGTAAAAGACTGGAGAAGACGTCCTTCTCCGCAGTCAATCCACAGAATGTTGTCGTATTCTTTTTCGTATTCGTTTGCGTACCATTTTGCAGTCAGGGTTTTCCCCATCCCGCCCATTCCAGTTAATTTGATAGCGTTTTCAGACTCAAAAATTGCGACCATTCTGTATTTGTCTTTTTCAATTTTCTCGTGCAATATATCAACAAGGAATTTGTCCCCAAGTTTTCGTTTGTATAGTGACTCGATCAACCACTTTTTGTCGGGCCACCACTTATTTTTTGGTAATTTTGGGTGTGAAATAGTTTTAGATACGCTAGGTGTTCCTTTAATTTCTTCAATGGTATTGGCACAATGCCCGTTGTTTGTTTTTCGAAGTATCTCCAAAAACAGACTTCTGTTGTCTTCCCAATCTTTCTTTTGTATTAATAGAAGCAGAGATGTGTGTTTACCGTATGAAGTCTTTTCACTCAACTGAAAAGTAAAGGTTAAGGATTACTTATACATAGTACCTTCGCTTTTAATATGTAACAATTACGATTACAAGTCAAAAATAATTATAATCTTACAATTCTCTCTCGCTCGTCATCTGAAATAATATCACTTTGTAGCAAATGCACCAACACTTCTTCTACATTGGACAAATGTTTTGACAGATAAACAAGATTACTTTTAATTTCGTTTTCCATTTTTGATAACTTGATTCTAACTTTATTATTTACTTCTTATTACGGAACTTTGAAGGCTTTGCTATTTAAATTAACGTGGAATAAAACAAAAAAACAACGTTGTTAACTATCTGTGAGTATAGATAACAACTTTTAAACTTGTGGACACGAAAGTGTAAGTCATGTGAATATTTGGTATATCAGTAAATTCATGGTTTTTTGTTTACCTCTTTTTAGGAAAAATTTCACTAGTAACGATGTGCATGTGAAATTAAATTGCAATGGGCTGCATAGAATTTATAAATTAAATAAACTAGGCGATGAAAAAAATATTCTGCCAAGATTAGCTTATCAATGGTTCATATTCTATATAACAATGTAAACATTAAAACCTACACAAAAATTCATGCATTAATTTCGCTTTCAGAAAAAACGTTCGAAAAGGGGAAAAATTGAAATACATATTGTAATAGTTGTATTGAAGGACATTCCACTTGAATTTAACAGATTTTTGATGGCCATCAAAATTTAATTTTGAAATTCTGTAATTTGCCAGTTTATTAAAATGGATTCGTGATTTACATACCAAGAATGCTAACCTGTAATAACTTTGATGAAATTCCAGAGTAATATTTGCTATTTTTCCAAAAAATTGAGACTATGAATATACATATGAAACTATTTACAGAGTAATAAATTATTGTTAGCCAGGCCAGGATGCTCTATTAAATATTTACATTTTCTACATAAATACGGAGAGTATCATAATTCAATAAACATAAATAACAATAAACCATGGCAAATATGAATATAATGAGTTGATCAGGGACAGGGCGAAAATGGCACAACTTTTGGAGAATACGCTCAAATATTTTCACGTTGACGGCAAACATGATACAATACGATTTTAGTCTTTCACGTTCCTTCAATGAGTTGGGACATTGTGGGAAAGTAAAATTTATTTTTGCATTGACATCCGTTAAAACAATTCGAATCAGTTGAGCCAATGTAATTTAAATCTAACAAAATATACAAAAATGTAAAAGTCTCTCACTAATACTACATCTCTCATAGATGTGGTCCATATAACTTCTATAACTTCTGGAAACTGAGGTCATATAGCACATTGTCGGATACAACATACCTTCTCATAAATGTATCTCTGCTAGTCTGCTACCTTTCGATACATTAATAATACTAAAAAGGGAGCACCCTGTTATAACAAATATTCGTGCCGGTAAAGTTTCAAATATTTCTATTTTAAAAACATTCATTCCCTCTGTGGGCTATTACAAATGAACCCTGTTTTTATTTTCATTCTATTCTGTGTCAATAACGTCAAATAAAGTTCTCCAATGACTTTGTGCCGCCACGCTGGAAGATACTCATCCTTATGTCATCACCATCACTATAAAAGCATACATTCTATATTATGACTATTACTTTGGCACTCTCAAAATGCCAAATTAATGTTCTTATCACCTGGGAGGATGGACTAACCTCAATTTTCTATCAAACTTCAGGTCGGGCCAGTGTTGTAGTTGGAATTCTTCCACTTTTAAATGCTGTGTATAAATTGTGTGTTATAACGATAAGAGAACAAATAAAATATTATAATAATGGAAACCGTCATTTTAATAGTCTTATCCACATTCGAGCATTGGAGTGTTGGTATAACACCTGATAATGTTTACAGTCGATTTAATTTGCGGTAAAATCTTTCAATATAATTGTAATAAGTTAAATAACAAAATATCCAAAAAACTAAAGTTATTAATAACCTAATAACCATTCGTGAAATATGGGGAACAAAAACATGGTAAGCAAACTAATACTATTACTAGGTACTAACAAATACATCATTATATTAGTTAGGTAAAACAATTGTACTTGGAGGATAGCAAAATCGCTTCCAAAAAGAAAATACGAATGGATTTTATATATACCTATAGTTTATCCTTTGATTTTGAATTATTTATTGTTATGGAAGATATTCTTCAAAACAATCGAAAGACAATAAATAACATCTTACTTAAACAAGGTTACTTTTGAATACTAATTTCCCGTTTTAGCTTATATCATTTCGCAAAGCAAACAAACTAAAGTAAGCATTACTCCTTCATATAATAGAGTCTACGTTTTTATTACACTTTTGTGTTTATTTTGACTGTATTTTTTCATAATTAAGTCTTAATTCAAATAACTTTTAATGCTTAAGTGAATACTTTGTAGTAATTGGCCACGTGACACCATTTCTTTGGGCTAGACTTCGTCCAATTGTATTTTTGTATTTCAGAAAAGAATAATATGGATTTATTAGAATGATGCAGTTCACAAGAGGAAGACTGGAAGATTTGAGGGAAGACAGGAAAATTGTCATTTATTCATAAATGACAATCAATCAACATTTTGACATTTTGAAAAGTGATCCAGTTTCACTAGTCACAATGACATGCAAGACGGCATGTATAGGTTATAGGCCATTTCCCAGTATTCCCAAAGAACGGGATGAACAGAAACAATTAAAAACACAAACAAGTTCTAAACCGTAAGTTTACAGTTTTGCATACGAAATAATTTTGTTAATTTTGATTTTAATTTATTAGCCAGAAAATGGAGGCTTTTTGATATTGAATTATGAATTTTAATCCAATAATATTTTATGTCTGTCTGATAAGTTGTTTTAGATTTTTATGCTTTCGTCATTCGTAGCATCTTACAAACTCAATATCTTATGCTAATCCAAATCCATGTGGTATGGGGTAATTGTAGATAAAATATGAAATGCAAAGAACAAATATTTTTTATTTTATAAGATTGAAAAAATTTGTAATACAATATTATTTTCCTTATTAATTATAATTATAGTCAATTAAACACTAAGGTGGAAAGACAAAAAATATTATTACTACTTACTTACTTTAGTGTTGTATTTATATTCACATTCAATTTTTATCAGTGACTGACCCGGTTTACATTCTGTCAGTTCCAATTCATTGCTTATCATTAAAGATAAATCAAACAATACGCAACTGCAAATGCAAACCGTGAACTTTGCATTGGAGTGTTAGAAAGCCCATGACAATGCATATGTGCAATAACTTTTCATTTAATTTTAATCGAAAATTATTTCTCATTAGTATTTAAATAGTAGTAGTAGTAACCTGATATCTGAAATTGTGATTTTTAATTGAAATTGAAGTAGCGAAAGAGATTAATTAAGTTAATTAATTAATTTGATAGGATCATTCAGATCTGGGAGTTCTTAAGCATAAAACTTAATGATTATGACATGTCGAGGCTATGTTCTTATAAAAGCAAGTTTTCCATTCTCGCTGACAATTACTACATAATAATGCCTAATTTTAAAAATACTAAATTAGTAATTGGTCATCTGACGGATTTTCTTGGGGCGTTATTTTTATAATTGCGTTTTATTTTAGAAAAGTGATAGTGACAATTACTTGAACTCTAATTTGAATTTGAGGATGAAAAATAATTAAACGATGTTCAATCTTTTCACAGGAATATCCCAAGAACAGGATATACGGAGACAATTAAAAACACAAACGTAAGTTAAAACTTTTATGAATTGTATGTACTGTAATTAAATTGGATTCAAAATAAGAATATAATAACAAAAGTAACAGGAGGTCTTGCTTAAAACAACAATTGCATTATTTTGGTTTCCGAATTTAATTTACATATTCCACTGTTCTCCATTAATACTTTTTAAATTTGTACTAGCTACCCATAATATTATTTTTTAATTTTTAATTGCAATTTCATAGACAATTGATGTATTTTTATATCATTGACAATTAATTTTTGCTTCCAGTTTACGAAAAGTTGCCATATGCTTGTAATTGGCAAAAACCAGTAAATCAAAGTGTCTCTTTCCATTCTTCACTATTTGCTATTCGATCTTTCAGTCCCTCCTTGTAAAAGTTTAATTTTGTTTTTAGTGTTTAGCCTGGTGATTTAATGTTGTCTCATTCAAACACAAAAATCCTTAAAATATCCGATTTTGGTAGGCGCGCCGAATTACTAGCAAACGGCATCTTGACAATTGTCAATCTGAATTTATTGCCCCTGAAGTAGCCCTTGAAAATGGTGTTGGCCTCCCAGGATCTTAGGCCGTCCTGTGGCATATCCATTTTTAATAGGTATCTTTTCTTCACTATTTTAATGCTATTGCAAATGGTTTACATATTATATTGATTTATAATAAAATTGCCTATTTCTTACAGAGAGCCAGCCCTGAGGTCTTGTATTTTCGGATAGTTCCTAAAACAGAAAGGACTAACAAAAACTTGAAGAAACTTGTTGTAAGAAACTTCTTTCGGACACGTATGCGAGAGAATTGAGAATGTAATCCTATTAATTTTGGGTAAGTGGTGATTTTTGAGGCCCCTTTAAATAATATATAATAATTCTCAATAATATGTCTGCATAAAAATGTCATTTTATTAATTTAACCATTAAATTGACAATGGCAATGGTAATGGTAAAAAAGCTAGGTTTTACTGCAAATATATTTCTAATTGTTTCGTCAATTATAGTTGGCATTTAGTAGACCGACTAAATGCATTGAATCTATCAATGAATCAGAAGAATTGATCAGAAGAATTGATTAGAAGAATATATGAATACCTTATGTAATTAATCTAATTGTAATTGGTTTCCTGAACTTGAACTCATATGTATATAAGTACATACAGTAGATATTCATTAAAAGGAAGTTTGTAATTTGTTTGAAAAGTGTACAAACAATAACTCAATTGAAATTAATGCATTCAATTAAGGGAGCTATTAATTTTGTTACATCAGAGAACACTAATGATCAGTTCTAGTAATTATTACTACTACTACTGTCATCATTTTTTGTACCTGAATATAAATATAAATATCGTTTAATATCTCAGACTACTATCGACTTTAATTATAGTCAGTTTGTTTGCTTCTAACTTAATTATCGTTAGCGGTGTGGTGTGATGGTAGCTAACATTAAGAAATACTTAGGCATCTCTGCTCTCAAATAGTAGTTTTATCATTCTGAGCCTTGCCCTTCATTCGCCCACTTTAATATTGTTGCGACTTCTCTTTGTGTTTTCATATTGACAACTTTGAAAATGCTGTCAAAAATAACACTAAAGTTGTTCGGTATTTTGATCAAGCATTTTTCATTTTGGAAAGCCATTCCATACGATTGGAATCCCTGGACTGGGAAACTTATCGAAATAACTTCCCTGCGTAAAATTGTGCTATGGAACATTACCGTAGTATTTCAAAGCTGTTACGCAATTTTCCAATCTTGCAGTTTCATTTACAGTTACAAATTTTTAAATTCAACTCTTCAAGACATGGGAATACATGCGATATTAGTTGCAGCTCATTTATGGGTTGCTGTTTCCCATATTCCAAGTTTAATTGACAGGAAAGACCTCCTTCAGTTTTTTAATACTATTTTGGAATTTGACAGACGTTGGAACAGTAATTAATTTAATATTTCCATTCATATTCATTGATTTTGCAACTATAATTATTTTATAAATTGTCTTATAAATGTAAATCAATTATTTTAACAGGAAAGTATGGAGTAGGAACAAAAGGAGGAGGCAGCGATCCTTGCAAATTGATGCTCTTCTTGTTTTTCCCTTTCAGCTATACAATATCACCAATAATGCTCTTACTTTTCCTAAATAATCCTTACAGCTCCAGATATATTAGTAGTGCAATTTTTTACTTGTTAGGAATTTACTCCAAAGAAAATTCCCCAATTATGTTTTACACGGTTCTGGGCATTTCTAGCTTTATTGAGTTGTGGATGATTTATGTTTTAAGCCTGAGAACATATTTTTATTTATTTATTCTCAATATGTCAGCTAATCACCAATTAAGATGGCTAAGGGATATGAGGTAAGGATCGAATATATAAATGTAATCTGTAGTAATCTATATATAAAAAGATTTTAACTTAGAACTGAACTAAATCAATAACCTACTAATTGTACATTGTTATGTCACAGGTCACAGTTTCATTTAAAAAATATCCGTGCTTCCAAAATGTATTTTTTGTAGATAAATTATTAAATTACTGTTCTTATTTTTCAGTATTCCTGAATTTCTGGACAAATACCAGCGAAGTCCGTCCAAGTTGCTAATAATTTACAGAAGTCTACAGCTAATAAGTGGACATCAGAATAATTCCTTCCGAATTTTCATTCATGGACCATTTGCAGCATTTCTTTCGTCTTTTAGCATCGTTACTTTCTACTGTACCTTTCAATTAGTTAACTCTGTCAGCTTAATGTCCTACGCTACATTCCCTTTACTAAGTATTAGTGTGGCCATTGCCATTATGTTCTTTTTCGGCCCTGTTTCCAAAGTTGATCTATATGCACAGTCGTTTTTGGA
>JAQFYC010003511.1:0-20497 GCA_034694165.1 Tomocerus mixtus
CCAAAATCCAAACGATCCGATCCGATCCGATCCAAGGATCGGATCGGGATCGGATCGGTATACTAGTCGATCTTTGGAATCGGGGATCGCCAAAGTTACAAGTGTGTTATTAAGTAGCTATATCTTAGTGCAGTAAGACCTGTCATGCAATAAGACCAAACATTGTCCTACTGTCTAGCGGAGGAGACAATTAAAGTCTGCATATGAATTGGGACACCTAGACGTTTAAGAAGAACGATTAGCAAAATCATAATTTAATATTACAAAGGCATATAAAATAATATTTTAATCGAAAATGCGAACCTCAACTTCACTGCGTCTTCCTGCAACCAAATACAGGCGAATGTAAGTCTTAACAGCATTCGGAATATGTTAAGAACTAAGAACTCAATGATATATTTACATTTGTACTGGTTACGCCGAAAAAATGGTAAAGTTTATCAGAATTATTCCAATTGCAATTTATATTTAATTTTATTAATATTTATGATTTACATGTGTGGTAACCTTTTTTGGTAACTACATTGTAAGATATAAGCGATCAATCATCGTTTGTACATTTAATAATTTTAGCAAAGGATAAAGGATAATAACTATGAATTCTGCTAACTTATACTTAGGTATTTACGTAATCAATGTAATTTAACACTTTATTCTGTATCGGCAGAATCGGCACATGCTGTCTGTCTGTCCGTTAAACAATCTAACTTTTGAACGCATAAACTTTTTTGAAATCTGTTTTCACAATTCGATAGTGGAGGTCAAAAGTAATCAATCTTGTCAGTGGTTTTGGACCAAATTGGCCACACCTCCACGGAAGCTCTGGCAACGCCCTCTTATTTTTTAAATATAAACATATGGCAAGTGAGGTATCGTTTTAAAGGTGTTGGAAAAAGGAATTCAAATATGTATCCTCATCCTCATACATGGGGCACTGTGAGATTGTGCGGGAATTTAGTCCTAAATACTGTTATATGCCATTTAAACTATTTTCATCAACAACATCCATCCACTGCGCATTCTACTGTGCATGTCCACTGCGTTTTACTGCGCATGTCCACTGCCGAAGCCGCTGAGCAATGGTTATAATATATTATACCTATAGAACAAATATTTGCATTTTTCATTTTTATTGAGATGTGGTAACATTGAGACAAATATTTGGTTTAGGGAATGAACTCCAAGAATTTACAATCATTTTGCGAGTTGCACCATGTGTAAAATCTAATTAAATAGTTACATTGTAAATTGTATTATGTTATTCTTCCGAATGCCTGCAACACATATAAGTACTAGAGTCAACAACATTACATTTCCAACACGACATAATAATAGCGTCCCTGCGTATTTCTACTACATTTACTCCTATTCTTTGTCTGAATCTTAATAGTTGACGATTATTACTATAAAATTGGTTTCACCGGTGATATAATTAACTTGCTTAGTGAAAAGATAAGGTAAAACTAAAATGAAAACATTTTTGATGGTGTTAATTAGAATCGGACAAGAGTAAGCATTTAAATTGAATACTTATACAACAACCATAAAAATTCATTAGTACAATATGTTGTGAAGCAATATTTCAAGGACTTTGCAACAATTGACAGTATTCAGCAATAAAGACATAAAAAGCAATTGTTAATTGTTGGGGATTTTTATAATAGTAGGTCTTATTCACTACAAAATAATATATGATGAGGCATCCCATTCATTTTCTGAAAGGTACAAACTAGGTATTTATGTTTAGCATGTGAAAACAGTTGAATTACGACTGTTTTCACCCATATAGTTTTCGCAATAATTTGTATTTAAGTAGAACTGCTATGAATGTGATGTAGATTATGTAGTGCTATATTTTAGAAAGTAAACGTAAATAGAATATCGAAAGTCAGTAGTCCGCAATCATATTTGTTTGCTCTTAAAAATAAGTAGAATATTGCCAACTATTTGGCAAAATGTATATTCCCTTCCTCTTTATTTTGTGTTTCCATTTAATTATATCAACGAATGGGTTAAAGCTAGACGAATCTTCTTTATTGAAACTTCTAGAAATAACAGGTTATCCGTTTATAAATTTTACTCTGCCATTTTTACCTTTAAATATTTCTAGATGAAATAGTGCCGTATAATTGAAAACCTATAAACATAATTACCGAAATATATAATTTAAGTATGGTTACTTTTTTTCCATATCGAAAAGAATCCACAGCAAATGGCTTTGGCTTTGGATTTGCTGAAGCTTCCAGAAATCACAATCTATTTTCGCGGTATTTGCAAATTCTAGAAAACGATAATGTTTGTCCTAAATTTAAAAGCAATAGCAACACAATTGGGAGGAAACCGAAACTTCTAGACTTTTCATTGTATCCCAAGCTTCGCAAGGTATATTCGGAATGCAGGCAGAATTTTAAGGTGATAAAGTACATAATATTATAATGATACTCGATTTATGCTGTAGATTCAAAGCTGTACAGATTAAATCGTTTCTAACTCAAATCACTATATTTGAATTGATGCCTACATCTTTTTCCAGTAATGGAATTTTTAATTGCTAATCCTAAACCAACTACAATGTTATTAAAATAATTCTCAGGAAAATCAAACCTGTGCTGCAACGTGCATATTCTTAGAAATAATAAAAAGTACGAAATATGGAAAAATGTTTTTGGAAGCGATTGATGTCGGCAAATTTTCTTATTACGATAAGTCCAAACCATACCCACATAAAGTTTCATATGAATTCCATCTTCATGAAAACGTGTTCTGCTTCTCAAACGGTTTGTGTTCTATTGTATTGCAATATATCCATCTATTGTCATTTAAAACACACCTATTCTTCAAAAATCGTTTTAATTTATTAATTATTTTATAATTTCTTGCAGATTATAGATCCACTTTGATAAATAATATTGCATCCTGTAAACTACCATCCGACGTGGAGGTTTGTATCATCGACGAAGACGAACTTGTAACGTTTACGGATCACTTTAAATCATTACCATTTTTTATGTTTTATCTGCCAAATATTTGCATTCCTATAAAGCTTTTGATAGAAATTAAGGCCATATAATTATAACATTTTTGAATATATTATATATTAAGCATTGTGATCCAAGCAAAAGGAATTGTTACTTCGATAAAAAAGAAGGTAATAACTACTGAAACATAAATATTCATCTAAATATAGTAGTTTTAATGTATGCAGGCAGCAACAAATATTGACATTTACTTATCCCAGAGTCCCAGCACAAAATATTTACAGCCCTGCGAATAGTTTAATCCAGAAATTAAGGCAATAAGATTAACTTTGTACTTGAGCATTATAAAATGTTAGTAATGGCAAACTATTTTATTTTAGTATCAGTGATGACAATACAAAATAGTGCCCACATTGTTACGTGTGCAAATCTTGATTCTGTAAAATGGGGATATTTCGCAAATTCAACAAAGCTACAATGCATGGTACCTCAAACGCAAAACAATATTACGATGTACATGAAGCGACCTGTATTCAATAACTGTAACGTTTGTGCAAAGAAGGTAATAATTAAAATTTTCTTTGCAAAAAATTTGTTATGCATAAGATCAAATAAGCGGTTTTATATGATATGGGAAAAACTCCTTTTTTGAAACAAAAGAATAGAACAACTGGACCTGTAATCGAATATTTAAAACCACCATCTAAAGAAGAATTTTTAAAGGCTGTACGTTTATATCGACCCATACTCATTCGAAATGGAGCAAATCTTGAGGGGAAGCAACCTATGAATTTGTCCTTTATACAAGAAGTTTTTAAAAATGTTAACTATTCAAATAAAGTTGATGTGGGAATCTGCCAGAGTGTCCCTTATGACACCACGGCAGTATCGTTGGCAGTGATGGCAAAAGGAGCAACGAGCAACTCAACGTGGTATACTCATTGGTGAGTTTTTTTATTCTCCGCAATAACTACTATTGAAATATTTATTATTATAAATTTTTATTATAATAATATTCATTTAAACTAATGGTTATTTTTTCCATATTCGTAAATTACAAATTGCGTCACCTATACTAAATTAATGCAATTAACTTAATTAACAAAAAACTTTAGTATGATTTGCCATCGAGAAGTCTTGGATCTATTTAAGGTTCTGATTCCGAAACCATCTTTTCTGCCCGACGAAAATCCAACATCAGTTAACATTCCTAGAATATTTGTAGGAACTAATGCAGGGGGATTACCTGATCACGTAAGTTCGCGATTATTTATTTTAGTGTAGTAATAGAAAGTTTTCTGTGTGAAGGTCACTGTCATTGCATTAATATTTTTAATATATTTACAAGATATATTCGCAATAGAAGACTATTTTGTTTACATTTAAAATTTAAATAGTATTTGTTGTAAACTAGTATTTATTTCGTTGAAGCGTAAATTGGTTTTCAACCCAATTTGTGACTTTTGATGTGTAAGGGGGGAAAAATAGGTAAACTTATTATTTATTATTATATAGCCTATAGATAGATAGTTCGAGTTTTTATGAGCAACAAAGTACTAAATGATTATCGTACTTTTTTTTAGATTGATCATGTCGTACAGCCAACATGGCAAGCGCAACTTCAAGGAGATAAAATTTGGTTTGTGCGTCCGCCTCCTGAATGCCATCAATTTTGCAAAGAATGGTTTGAATTTACAGTAAAAAAAGGAGATATAAGTAATTATATTTTTTTTTGTATTTTGTTATATAAGGTACAATAAGAATTACTTCTAAATATTAGTGTTTATTTAAAATATTCATATATTTTTTAATTTCAGTTGTAATGCATATTAATACTTGGTACCACGAGACATTAATTCCGGGCAGAAGAATATCAATCAGCTATGCCCAACCCTTTGACTTCGTATAGTACTAATCGACTTAATTATATGTATGGGTCTTTGTCTACATAGGTTATATATGTATACGAATCCGTTGCAAAGAAATGCAAATAAATTAATAAATGATTAACTAAAGAACGTTTTTCCTCATTTCTGTAGCGCAAAAATAAATGTCATACCAAATATAATTATATGTCCATGTACATACAGCCTGTTATCATTTTAATATAAATTTAATTAGATGCTTAATTTTGGAGTAGTGTGATGTGCTTAAGTGAATGAAAGAGCAGAAATAACGATTGGCTTTGGATCGGAAACGCAGACTGAGGGCTTTGAGCTTCTTTGCCCCGTATTTATTATTTCATTCTTGACCCATATTGCCTTACATTCTATTATTCCCAAAATAATATTCTTAGCCTAAAGGACATGGATTTTATTATCCTGTTTACATTCTAAATACCCAAATACCAAAACCTTAATGAAACTATTGCTTAACACATTCTAGATTATATTTTTAACTAAACTAAAAGGACAAATCTAACAAAGCCTGCATACATAACATACATACATATTTTGATACGTATTTCATTACTCATACAACCTTATTACTTTATTATTTTATTACTCAACTCAAATATTCCTCTCATCCGGTGACCTAAAAGGCCGCATTCTATATTAATAACTTCTTAACAGACTTACCCATTAACACGTGCAACAATGCACCCTCTTACTTAATTGTATTTCATATATTATATTGTTATATTATACCTATATTTTCCCATTCGTCATACCTACCTATCCAAGATGTTTGGTCCTCCAAACATCTATATTATTATATTAGTTTTAAAGTACTCTATATGTGTGGAATTAAAAATAACAATAATTTGAAACCTTTTGAAAACATTTGCAGTATATTATTAATGGTGTTATTATATCTTATTATTGTTACGTAGAATAACCTCCTTTTCCTCTGACACAAAAAAAACAAACCTTACTGAACTTCATAGTCAATCTGGTCTCCGCGAGACTACAATAAAGAATTTCGTGATGGGTTTGCGTTAGGAAGGACTTGGGATCCTATCGTGCTCGTAGGATGGGAACGAACTGTATTATTAGTATCTCTCAGGCGAGTAGCTCTTCGTTGATGAGCATTACGCTTAGCAGCTAAATGGCAACAGTAAAACATTATTGAAAAAAGAATGAAAAAATTTATAGCCATTAAAATCATAATAGTAACTTCCATGTGAATATGGTGAACATCATCCGACCATGCTTGAGTTAGAGAAAAATGGCATAATGAAAATATTGGATTGACGTGGCGATTTCTTGTAAAAAATAGGTATCCTACGGCCATGGTCAATAATACTGACCAAAATGTAGAGAAGGAGGGAAAATAGGATACGGTGGTCCGGTGTAAAACACGAGGTATCCGTAGGTCATTTAGTCTTGCTGAAGATGAATATGTAAGATTAATGGACGGGAACTGCTCTGTCCAGTTAAGATTAACCGCATCAAGTATGTTGTCGAAGGAGCGGCTTACATGTTGATTCAGTATGTTCATTTTTAGCGAGTTGATGCTGGCCCACGCTGCTGGAATTATATGATGAATCGATGTTAGGGTAGCGGCTTAAGCTGGACATGGGAATGGCGGTTGGATTATCTGCGTCCCATTGTGTATTACCAGGCAGTGACACGGCAAGGTAACTTTAATGCTGCCTGTGGAGATGTGGTCCATAATTGTTGTTGTATGAGTGCCGTCCGTCTCATAACATCTTTGAGTAATGCCTGGAGGAGGATTGGTGATGACGAAAGTCAACATGTTTATTTGTGTAATAATGAGATGCGTATCCGGAGTACATTCAAAGAGACAGGCTATATTTAAATCAGCTATTGTTCCTTCACGAAATAGTTGGGCTGGACAATTTGGTCCCCGCGTAAAGGTACTGGGGAATTGTGGCAGAAAACATATCCCATCCGACGGTTGACATGTATGTAAGGCTGTCCCAGAGATAGAGATTGTTTTGTTTCTGAATGAGCCATTAAACTAGGCTGAAGTCGAATTGTGCATGTTGAGTTGTTCCATCTGAATGGAGTTGGAATAATTTCGTAGAGCCGCCAACTAACGTGTTCCTGAATAGGTACCATAATCTTAATAATGACATGAGAGGCGGAGTAAACACAATTTACAATAGGAAGGCGGTAATATAAAGAAAGGTCAGACAACGGAATTGATAACATATATCTAGAAGGGGATAGTGTTGTGCTAGATAAGGTAATACATGTAAGATATCTTTTCTTAACGAACTAGGGTCTATAACACTACTAGGTATTAAATTACTTTTACATTGCTGTACTACATTAGTGTATCTTAAAAGTTCTGATGTCCATAATTGATATTGAAGAGAATGAATCGTAAATTAAATTAAATGTAACATTTCTAAGTCAAATTCAGCAAACTCATGCGATATTTTAGCGTGTATATTTGTATCTTGTTTCCTAAAGGCCTCTATACGTTCATTTATGTGAGACAAATAGGCTGATGTAGCCTCGGAATAACGATTAAATGTACTTTTTATCGTGACAAGATTAGACTGATTCTCAATTATGGAATTTTTTAACGACTTTAAATAGTTGTTCATACCATCCCCATTAAGATACATATTGTCTAGATCTGTGGTGGTTGCTACATCGCAACACCAATTTAATAAACAACAATATTCCAACAATATTCCAACAATATTCCGCTTGTCACGAGAAAAAGTTTTTTGGCAGTTATTATAATCTAAATTAGAAATAATAGTACTATTTATGTTCTTTCGAATTCTGGGTAGATTACCAGGGAAAGTATCAGAAGGGAAGTCAATTGAGCTTTGTATAGATTGCAGGTTTGCATAGATTTGCTTTAGGAGTGAATACGAAGTTGAGAATGCGTTGCATCTTGTAGTAGCATTTTTGGAACACTGAGTGCTTGTTACTGAAGGTTGGATAGGCGAAAAATTAGGAACGGTAAAGGAAACGTTGTATAAGATTGGAATGGAGGCCTGGTGTAGAATAATGGGCGATATGTCGCACGTAACTTCCGGTTATTATCTTGACAGGCATCCGAACAGCGTCTCCAAAAAAACGGGGTTGTCCACAGAAGAGTAGTAATAAGTGAGATGGCGAAAAACATACTGTAATGAAAAGGAAAATTAGTTTGAATTATTGCGTTTATCCTTAGATCGAGTAATGCGCGTGTATTCAGGATTTAGAGCTGCGGTTTTATTTCTGCGCTTAGTGTGAATGGCTGGAGAAAAAGTATAAGACGAGTGAGGGATAGAGTCAGCTGCGGTTGGTAGCGGAGGGAGTTGAGTTGGCTCTGGAGACGATGCTGTTGCTGGAGTTGAGTTGGCTCTTCAGGATGCTGTTGCTGAAGTTGAAGAGGATGACGGTGCTGACTCTGCTGCTGCCTTTACTTTTCCTAATTCTATTTCTTCTAATGTGGGGCGTTGTGGAGCTCTCTTTATGTCCGTAATATGAGCAATGCGTTCTCGTAGTTCCCTGAATGCAGGATTTATTGTAGATAGTTTGTATTTTAGGGGGCCCAATTTTTCCTTTACGGTGTAAGCCTTTTCATAGGGTAGATCTAATTTTGCTCGTGCCGGGTGTTCCACTCTGACAATCTCTCCAATTTCTAAGGTGTCTTCTCTGCGACGCTTGTCATAGTTTTTCTTGTGCAGTTATACTGTTGTCGATTGCGTGTCTTCTTGCTTCATGTAATTTATTGATCTGTATTAGCCGGTCCTGTGGTGCTATGGGCAGCAGCGCTGTGTCAATCGGTAAGCTAGCTTATAGACCATACAAGAGAAAGTAAGGGGTATATTTACTTGAGCCCTGTATCGTAGTATTGTAGGCATGAGTGATGTGAGGAATGTAGTGGTCCCAGTCTGCTTTCTTCTGTTCTTTATCCAAAAATATAGAAATTTGGGTCTTGATGTATGGTAGTTGGTTTCATGAAATAAAGATGATTTAATTCGTAAACCGATGCCCCTCCGAATTGAAATAGCTCGTACACTCAACCAAAGAAATTCAGAAAATCCGTTTCATTTATTGCCAGTAATCGATTTCGTTACCTTCATCAGACTGTATATGATGTTAAATATGGATTTCCATCATTATTAATTATTAATTATTATAAATGTATATTTTAGATTATGTATTTACTACATTATGTATTATCTGTTGCTGCGCTCTACTAGAAAACTAGTTTGGGGATGATATGGATGTGAGGTCTAAAATCCCCATTTGTTTACAGAGATTAATGATTACGCACGCGATGAATTCTTTACCCAAATCTGAAAGTATAGTCTTTAAGCATCCGATCTTGCATATGATTTCCTCCAGGAGAAAGTATGCGATGGTGTCTGCTTCTTTGTTGGCAATCGGGCGGGTGAAGGCAAATTTTGTTGCATAGTCGATGCACACAATTAGGTATTGGTTACCTCGTGGTGAACTTATAGGAAAGGGCCCCATTAAATCAATGCCAATTTGTTCAAAAATTCCCGGAGGTGTGATGGGGTGGAGGAATCCCGCCTTGCGTGTTGAAGGTTTTTTTCGTTCCTGGCATTTGATACATGATAAAACATCCTTGTGTTACAGAGAACATCCTTTTGGAGTGATGGCCAATAGTACCTCTTTCGAATTTTGTCGTATGTGCGATAGTATCCTAAATGTCCAGAGTCGTGCAATTCCTCCAGAATGATATCCTGTAGATCCTTAGGTACTCTTAAAGCGGGAGGAGAAAGTGCAGAATTTTTATAATATAATATATCTTCTTTAATTTGATAAAATGTTGTTAGTGCTCGTTCTTTGGAAGATAATTCAGAATACGGCTTTGTCAGTAGGATACATATGTTCTTCATGAATGGGTCTGAGGATTGGATATCCTTAATGTCTTCTGTCTGAATAGTGTGACACGGAATTGTTCAGGCTTTTTTTTTATCATATTTACGTGAGATGAAAGCTACGGGATGCTCGTGATTGTCTTCTAACTGCATAAGTGCTGCTCCTAATCCATCATTCGAAGCATCGGTATGAATTATTTGATGTAAGTTGGGATCATGAAAAGATAGGCACGGCGGAGTAGTCAACTTTTCTTGTAGCTCATCCATAGCAAATTGTTGGTATGGTCCCCACGTAAATTTCTTTTCTCCTTTCCATAGCTTTATGATTGGGGCAGCAATGAAAGAGAAATCTTTGATAAAACGGCGATAATAATTGAAGAGACCCCACATCCTACGGGCTTGTTTTGTAGTTCTTGGAATTTGTAGTTGTTTAATTGCCCGAATCTTGTCGGATGTTGGGTGAATTCCTTTATCTGTAATTTTGAATCCCAATATGTCAGCTTCTGTGACTCCAAATCTGCATTTAAGGGGTTGTAATTTGAGGTTGTGTTGACGTAGTCTTATGAGCACCTTTTCTAGATGTGCTAAGTGTAAGTCAAATGCTATGGCCGGGACAATAAGATCATCTATATAGACGCACACAGACTTGAATAATAGCCCTGCCATTACTTTGTTCATTATCATTGAAAACCATTGGGGGGCAGTGGCGAAGCCAAATCCTGTTTTTCTGTATTGGAATAGTCCGAGCCCCGGTACCATGAAAGCTGTCTTTTCTCTGTCGTCCTCATGTATCTCTGTTTGTGAATACCCGGAGAAAAGATCTAACAAACTCATGAATTTTGATCCACGCATGGCCGCTATTATGTCGTCAATCCTCAAGGGGTAGCTTGTTTTCTTGGAATTTTGATTCAAACATCTGTAATCTGCGATGAAACGACCATCCGGGCAATTGGGCTTCGGGTCTAAGAAGACTGTATAACTGAGTAATTCTTAACATGACGCTCGATTGATTCTCGTTCAGTTTGTGAGTGTCTATAAGGAGGGACATTAATGAGAGGACAATTTCCAGTTTCAATTCGAATTTTTTCATAGGTGCATGTGCCAATTTCAGTCAAAGACCAGGCGAAAACATCTCCGTAGTTGCGTAATAATGATGTCATTTTTTCCTTTTATGCAGTGGAGACGTCGGTTTTGATGTTAAATTTTGTAATTTCCTCCTCGGTTAGCTGTTTAGGTACTGACGATACGGGAATTGATTCAGTAGTACTAGAATTGACTGTATTGATGTCGAAAAGGTCATCTTCCGTGATAAATTCCCCAGTGGCCAGTAAAGCACCCCGTGTTAATAGTTGAGGGTAGTTGTCGTTGTTCTGCATATATACATGTATTTTATTCGTATCTTACGTGAGTCGAACAAGGCAGGTTTTCATGTTTACACCATAGAGATTAATTAATTGAGAATCCGCATCTAGAACAACTAAACCTTGATCCTTAGATGTTTTTCGATATTCTACTTGGACCTGGTATGCAGAGCGAGGAGAAATAGTTACTGTGGCTGCACATCTGAAGCGAAAGGGAGGAGGCGAATGTAAATCAGAATATTCAGGTTCAACAGCGTACGATGTGTACATAGTCTTTATATACTTTAAATGAGGTAATGTCTTTATCTTTAATTTTTAGTTTTAGGGAATCGTAGTGAATTGCTGCTCCTTGTTCTAGAAGGAAATCATTTTCAATGTTGAGTTCATGATTGAGAGTAGGAAAAACTAAAGCAGGTTGCATAAAGGTGGAATCTTAAAATTGTAAATAGATAATGACGCGGCCTGCCATGGGTAAGAAATGGCCATTGGCCGCAACTATTTTAATTCCCTGGACAGGCTGTAGAATTGTTTCGGCGGAGATGTGGTCGGGATGTATAATTGTTAAGCCAGAACCAGAATCCAGAATAGTTGTGACATCGAGATTGTTAATTTTGATTGTACAAGTGACAGCTCCGGCTTTCGGTGCTTGAGCTGTAGTAACAGGAATAGAAGACAGAGTGGGATTGTTGTTGTCAATTTCCAAAGTATAAATATCTACAGTATAAACTTCGGTGTAAATTGTGTGGACGGAATCTGATCTAGAAAAAGGCGGAGAGTTGTGGATAGGCGGAGATTTTGGCTTAGGTGAAAGAGTGAAAGTAAAGGGTCTAGAGAATTCTTGAGGGCTGGAACCTGACATCAGGTCCGCGGATCCTAGTTTCCTGAGGGTGTATTGTGTTGTTGCTGTTGGAAAGCTTGCCTTGATGGCTGGGATTGTTGCTGTTCTAGCATCAAAGGTGGGTGCTGTTGATAATAGGTCTGCTGCGGATAATCATAATTGTAGTTGGGTTGTTGTTGTTGCTGATAATTTAGGTTGCGACCGTGTTGTTGTGGTTGATAGGGTTATTTGCGTTCACGAATGGGGCATTTGCGAATTGTATGATCATTTTGTGCCTTGCAATAGTTGCAAAATTTTCCCTGTTGTTGTTGATTAGCTTGCCGTCGTGGAGCCTGACGTGGGGGTCCGTTTGAACAGTTCGGAGCCATGTGTACATACATTTGGCATGAAAATCACTGAATTTTCGGAAGCTCTGCCTTTGCCTGACCGATGGCAGCTACTTCTACCTTAGTTTGAGCCAGTGCCGCCGTAGTAATTTTTAACTGTCTCTTCACCTGTTCCTTAGCAGCTTGGAAGAATGAAAGGTCCTTGCCGAGAATAGTTTCTGAGTCTTCCAACATCTGAAAATAAGCCAACAGGAGGGCTGGCGTCGCAAATGTGGTGGGTAGAGTAAACTGTAAGAGGTACGGCTCCAATCCTCTCTTAACGTAGCGTATTACCTTCTCGGGACGCATCGCTGGGTCGACCTTTCTGCACAACATGAGAATAGTGTAATAGTAGGTGTCCACCGACTCTAAGTCCCCTTGTTTCTTTTCCTGTAAAATGGCCTCGTAGCGTTGGGGATCGGACGGTCTTGTAAAAGCCGACACCAAAGCGGGACGCAGAACGGCCCATGCCTTATTGCCAGGAGCCGTCGCAATGAACGCAATATACCATTCCTTTGGGACGATGGTCATCATTAGGGGAATAAATTGTGCTTTTTGGCCATCGTTGAGACGTTGAGTGGCAGCAATGATATCAAAGGTGCGTAGAAATTCGTTAACGTCGTAAATAGCGGGATTAATTGGAGGTAAGAGTGAAGAAAAGACAGACATGTTGCGTCTTAATGGATAAAATCCCGGAAATGGACCGGCGGGAGGAGGTGGTGGTGGAGTTGGTGCTGGGGCTGCCGTTGTGGATACGGTTGGGGATGAATGTCCTGCGGTTGTTGTTGTGGTGGAAGAGGGGGAGGCGGTGACTGAGCAAGTGGCGGTGGATGTGCTGGTGGCGGTGGATGTGGAGATGGCGATAATTGAGGGGGTGGCGGTAAATGTGCCGGTGGATGTAGCTCGGGTCGAAGTTGTTGCTGTGGTTGATGAGGAGGTGGAGTAGGACGGTGAGTGTGTGCTGGTTGTGGCCTGGGCAGGAGTTGTTGAGGTTGTTGCTGTGGGGCTATTTGCTACGGCGATGTCCTGGAATTGGAATGGGCTGGATCGGCATTGGAGTTGCAAGCCCGACCCCGAAGCGGAAGGGTTGGATGCCTTCTCGGCCAACTGGAAGGAGATGAAGGCTTACGCGTTTCCTCCAATTTTCTTAATAGGAAAAGTAGTGTCGCGGTGCCTGTAACAAAAAGTAGATCTTCTAATTGTAGTACCAATGTGGCCGAATCAATATTGGTACCCACTTCTTCAGAATTCTGCCCAACTCCCGTTGAAGATTCCAATGGAGCGGAATTTGTTGATTGCGCCGACGGGTAGAGTACATCCACTAGTAAAAGGGCAAGTCGCTCACTCTAGTAGTATTTCATAAAATGTTTGCAACATAGATCAATTAGGAATGGAACAAAGAAATCATATACATCAGCTTGGAATAAATTTAATAGCTGGTGCAATTCAAAACAAATACATCCCCCTGGGTTACTTGGAAAGCAGCAACTTGGTTTATAGCACAATCAATTTACATCGATCAGCTCTACTCTATTACCTCCCCGAAGGGTTGGCCGAACAAATTCGACAGATTCAAGTAGTACACAAACCAATGAAGTGTGTTTACAACACACATCCTCCACAACCTAAGCTACAAGAGTCTTGAGATGTGAGTCAAGTTACGCAATATATAAATAGCTTACTACAGAATAGTGAATTGAGTTTGGATATTTTATCCAAAAAGTTGATAACTCTTATGGCAGTCACCAATGCGGATAGGTTCTCCGATAGCCAGCGTTTAGAAATCAAGCATTTAATTGATCAGAGAAACAGTATTCGTTTTGGACATTCAATATTGCGTATGATGACGTCTCGTCCTGGATTTAATCCAGATACGCTGTACAATGAGTTCCCAGAAAATGAAAAGTTATAAGTAGTTACCACACTTCGTAGTTATATAACTAGAACAAAGAAATTAAGACATGACACACAGCGTATTTTATCTTACATTCGACCACATAAACCAGCTTCGGTAGCTTCAATAAGTCGCTGGATACAATAAATTATGGCGAAGGCGGCTATCGACACAAATCGGTTTAAAGCTCACTCAACTAGAGCGGTTTCTGCAACAACAGCCCTAACTTCAGGAGTTTCGATTAAGGATGTAATGAAATGTGCCAAATGGACCAATGAGAGCACCATTGCACGGTTTTATTGTAAACCTGATCAAACAGCAGCATTTAGCGGGGCTATTCTTTTAGGCAGATAAATTAACATTTTACTTTGAATATCGCCTATGGTTAATGTATTGGAAGATCCCGACAGATAATTTATCAATTTGACGAGCGCCCGAAGGGCGTGAAGTTAAATTGGAATTATCTTGGGATCTGAAAATACATTAACCATACCCGCCTCGCCCACCCAATAATGGTTTAATGTATTTTCAGGATCAAGATAACGGGATCTTGGTGAAAGGAGCACTTTATGGATGGACTTCTAGTTAATTATTTCACCCCTATTTAAATGTTAATTTTATTTTAATTAAATAAATGTGTTTGTCTTTCACTTTGTAAGGCTGGAGATACGTTGTGTGTATTTCTTAGGTTATGACCTTAAAACAGCTACATCTAACGGGTCTTGGACTGAGTAGCCGATGGTTATTGTATTTTCGGATCCCTAAGATAATTACAATTTAACTTCACGCCCTTCGGGCGCTCGTCAAATTGATAAATTATACAACAACCATAAAAATTCATTAGTACAATATGTTGTGAAACAATATTTCAAGGATTTTGCAACAATTGACAGTATTCAGCAATAAAGACATAAAAATCAATTGTTAATTGTTGGGGATTTCTATAATAGTAGGTCTTATTCACTACAAAATCATATATGACGCGGCATCCCATTCATTTTCTGAAAGATACAAACTATTTATGTTTAACATGTGAAAACAGTCGAATTACGACTGTTTTCACCCATATAATTTTCGCAATAATTTGTATTTAAGTAGAACTGCTATGAATGTAATGTAGATTATGTAATGCTATGTATTTAAAAAGTAAACCTAATTAGAATATTGAAAGTCAGTAGTCAGCAATCGTATTTGTTTGCTCTTAAAAATAAATAAAATATTGCGAAATATTTGGCAAAATGTTTATTCCCTTCCTCTTTATTTTGTGTTTCCATTTAATTATATCAACGAATGGGTTAAAGCTAGACGAATCTTCTTTATTGAAACTTCTAGAAATAACAGGTCTTCCCTTTATAAATTTTACTTTGCCATTTTTAAATTTACATATTTCTAGATGAAATGGTGCCGTATAATTGAAAACTATGGACATAATTACCGAAATATAAGATTTAAGTATGGGGACTTTTTTTTCCATATCGAATAGAATCCACAGCAAACGGCCTTGGATTTATTGAAGCTTCCAGAAATCACAATCTATTTTCGCAGTATTTGAAAATTCTAGAAAACGATAACATTTGTCCTAAATTTAAAAGCAATAGCAACACAATTGGGAGCAAACAGAAAATGTTAGACTTTTCATTGTATCCCAAGCTTCGCAAGATATATTCGGAATGCAGGCATAATTTTAAGGTGATAAAGTAAATAATGTTATATAGATACTCGATTTGTGCTGCAGATTCAAAGCTGTACAGATTATTGTTTATATATCGTTTATAACTCAAATCATTATATTTGAATTGATGCCTACATCTTTTTCCAGTAATGGAATTTTTAATTGCTAATCCTAAACCAACTACAATGTTATTAAAATAATTTTCAGGAAAATCAAACCTGTGCTGCAACGTGCATATTTTATGGAATAATACAAAGTACGAACTATGGAAAAAGGTTTTTGCAAGTGGTTGATACCGACAAATTTTCTTATTACGATAAATCCAAACCATACCCACATAGAGTTTCATATGAATTCCATCTTCATGAAAATGTGTTCTGCTTCTCAAACGGTTTGTGTTCTGCTGTACTGCAATGCATCCATTTATTGTCATATTTTAAAATACACATATTCTTCAAAAATTCGTTTAATTTATTAATTATTTTATACTTTCTTGCAGATTATAGATCCACTTTGATAAATAATATTGCATTCTGTAAACTGCCATCCGACGTGGAGGTTTGTATCGTCGACGAAGAAGAACTTGTAACGTTTCCGCATCACTTTAAATCATTACCATTCGTTTTATCTGCCAAATATTTTTATTCTTTTAAAGCTTTTTAAAGAAATTAAGGTCATTAAATTATACATTTTCGAATATATTATATATTTAGCATTGTGATCCAAGCAAAAGGAATTGTAACTTCGATAATAAAGATGGTAAAAACTACTGAAACATAAATATTTATCTAAATATAGTAGTTTTAATGTACTCAGGCGGTAACAAATATTGACATTTATCCCAGAGTCCCAGTACAAAATAGTTACTGCCCTGCGAATAGTTTATTCCAGAAATTAAGTCAATAAGATTAACTTTGTACTTGAGCATTATAAAATGTTAGTAATGGCAAACTCTTTTTTTTAGTATCAGTGATGACAATACAAAATAGTGCCCATATTGTTGCGTGTGCAAATCTTGATTCTGTAAAATGGGGATATTTTGCAAATTCAACAAAGCTACAATGCATGATACCTAAACCGCAAAACAATATAGTGTCCATGCAGCGCCCTGTATTCAATAACTGTAACGTTTGTGCAAAGGAGGTAATAATTAAATCTTTCTTTGCAAAAAATTAATTTAGTTAAGCTTAAGATCAAATAAGCGGTTTCATGTGAACTAAAAAAAAACTCTTTTTTTGAAACAAAAGAATCGAACAACTGGACCTGTGATAGAATATTTAAAACTACCATCTAAAGAAGAATTTTTAAAGACTCTACGTTTATATCAACCCATACTTATTCGAAATGGAGCAAATCTTGAGGGGATGCAACCTATGAATTTTTCATTTATACAACAAGTTTATAAAAATGTTAACTATTCAAATACTGTTGATGTGGGACTCTGCCAGAGTACCCCTTATGACACCACTGCAGTATCGTTGGCAGAGATGGCAAAAGGAGCAACGAGCAACTCAACGTGGTATACTCATTGGTGAGTTTTTTTTTCTCCGCAATAACTACTATTGAAATATTTAATATCATAAATTTATTATAATAATATTCGTTTAAACTAATGGTTATTTTTACCATATTCGTAAATTACAAATTGCGTCACCTATACTAAATTAATACAATTAACTTAATTAACAAAAATCTTTAGTCTGATTTGCCATCGAGAAGTCTTGGATCTATTTAAGATTCTGTTTCCGAAACCATCTTTTCTGGCCGACGAAACTCCAACTTCAGTTATCATTCCTAGACTATTTGTAGGAGCTAATGAAGGGGGATTAGATTATCACGTAAGTTTGCGATTATTTATTATAATATAATAGAAAGTTTTCTGTTTATAGGTCACTGTCATTGCATTAATATTTTTATTATAGTTACAAGTATTATTCATATTAGAAGATCATTTTGTTTGCATTTAAAATTTAAATAGTATTTGTTGTAAACTAACAATTATTTCGTTAAAGTGTAAATTAGTTTTCAACCAAATTTGTGAGTTCTGAGGTGTAATGGGAAAAAATACGTAAACTTTTACTATTGATTATTCTAGTATGTAGATAGTTCGAGTTTTTATGAGCAACGAAGTATTAAATGATTATCGTACTTTTTTTAGATTGATCATGTCCTACAGCCAACATGGCAAGCGCAACTTCACGGAGATAAAATTTGGTTTTTGCGTCCGCCTCCTGAATGCCAGAAATTTTGTTCAAAATGGTTTGAATTTACAGTAAAAGAAGGAGATATAAGTAATTTTTTTTTGTATTTTGTACAATAATATAGAAAAATAATTACTTCAAATATTAGTGATTATTTAAAATATTCATATATTTTTTAATTTCAGTTGTAATGCACATTAATACCTGGTACCACAAGACAATAGTTCCGGACAGCAAAATCTCAATCGGGTATGCAGAATCCTTTGACTTCGTATAGTACTAATCGACTTCATTATATTTATGGTTTTTTGTCTATGTAGATTATATACGACTCCGTTGCAAAGAAATGCAAATAAATTAATGAATGATTAACTAAACAACGTTTTTCCTCATTTCTGTTGCACAATAATAAATGTCTATGTACATACAAACTGTTATCATTTTACTACAAGTTCAATTAGATACTTAATTTTGGTGTAGCATTACATATTTAAATTTACAGCTTGCATTTCTGGAACGTCGGTCTGAGAAAGTGCATAGCAATCGCATCGTGTGCCTTGTTAATACAATACTGTACTGCGTTAAATTAATACTTTTCAATAACTTACATCAGTAATATGTATACTATACAGTACTTATGCACTTTTTGAAATAGTCTGCAAATTCTCGTAAAACAAGATAATTAATTTGAGTAAAAAATAGTAGGGTTTGTTTTTCATAATGCATTATGCATAACATGTACTTGTAATCTGCTGCATTGTTTATTCAATTGATAGTTTGGAAGCTTTTATTTTTATAATCGTTAATGTAGATCAGACTAGGCAACAGACACGATGTGCATACCACAATGCTCATCAATGTTCAGTAATTAAGTAGCTTTGTCTTTGGCTGTAAGACTTATCATGCATGCAATAGGACCAAATAGTATGGTCCTATATAGTTTGGTGTACGGTTAAAAGACCGCATACCATAAGGGCGAATGTCAAAAAAGAGTCAAAAGCCGTAAGTAGGAATTTAAAAGGCACTAAGACAGAATAGGCTATTTGATGTATGATGTACGCATAGCGGCTTAGACTGAACTGACACTAAAGACTTTGACGTGTACACCACTTAATAACAATGTCAAATACACAAACATGCACATACATATCAAATAGCCTATTCTTTCTTATTGCTTTTTGAATTCTTTCTTATGGATTTTGCATTTTTTTTATGGCTCTTGATCCCTTTTTTGACATTCGCCCTTATGTCAATCGGCCTTTTAACCGCGAACCATTCAGTTAGCATCTGCAAAATTGTACTTTTAGTGTAAAGTGTAACCATTGTATGTATTATTGTTGGAATCGAGTTTTAAACGCCTTTTTCTCCAAAAAAGGATTAAAAAAGGTTAAATTCAGAAAAGGGTTTAAAGGAAAAAGGGTTAAATGTGTCCCATTTCATTGATGGTTCATTTGGTCCGAAAGGGCTAAATACCGAAGTTGATTTGAGAACGTTCGGATCCATACCCAGGTAACCACATTGTACCCGTATCTGTAAGGTCAAACCTAATAAACCATGTAATGTACTGCACCTATCTAAGATAATGCCATTGTTCCAAGGGTCAAATTCTTTGTTCTCTTTGTTATAGGGTCAATTACTTTGTTCTCTTTGTTATAGGATCAATTACTTTTTTATTATGTTATAAGGTCAATTCCTTTGTTATTATGTTATAAGGTCAATTCCTTGGTTTGCTTTGACCCACATCAATTATGTAAATTAGCATTGTATTCAGTATTTACATAATGTTCTAGAATCCTTCCATTGAGTATCTAAGTGTAAAAATCCTTACACTGAGTACCTAAGTGTACGAATTCTTACGTTGGAGAGTAGCAAAGACAAAGGATATCTACAGCGAAGCTTGAACGTCCGCTCTCCTTCGACGGGCATAAAAAGAGCAGCCGACCTCAACACTCGCCAGTCATTGCTTGGCTGTAGAAGGATTTATTTCCGTCCGGAGTTTTAAACTCACCTTACCTTACACCTTACCTTGCCCGATCTGTAGAAGGAGTACTATCTCCGTCCGGGGCTCCTTACAATTCCTAATTTCTCTAACGTTCGAAACTGTTGAACGATTAGAGAACCTTTTACCTGACTTTCTTATAACGACATTGACTTCCTAATTCGTATTGAATCAGCAATAAGTTAGGATAATCCATGTTATAATTGTTACGAAATCTATTGCTTGAATAAATAGACATTTTTGAAGTTTAAGGACAACCATAACTTATTGTGCTGTTAATTAATTTACACTTAATTGCATCCTTCTTCATTATCACATTAGGAAATGTCACTGCATACAACTCGCCAGTATCCCACGTAACACAAGACGTCCCGGGGACCAAACAAATCGTCCTCATTTGGTCCCTAAGAGACCTTTCTAATTTAG
>JAQFYC010003512.1:0-20497 GCA_034694165.1 Tomocerus mixtus
GACCCTGTAGATAACTGCAGACTTAACTGTACCTGGCCTGGACTTGGACTGGATGAGAATGAGAAGCGTGTAATTTAACGGCGAGTTTCTGTAAGTTAATGGCGAGATACGTAAGAAAGTGAGTATTACTACTAGAAACTATTACTTATAGTTACCAGAACTATAGATTGTTCAGATAGGTAATATTATTATTATTTCTTTACAACTAGAGACAGATACCTACATACGTCAGTAGTTGTAAGTATTATATCCGTTTGAGTGAACAGTAGGTTCGGTTGTAGGTAGTAAAAGAGAAAAGCAGAGCAAGCGAGGATATTATGTATACTAATAGTACACTAAGAGAGTAGAAGAGCAGCAGGGAAACTCATCCTGTATTGTAGGAAAAGAGATGAGCTATGAATGGACTATTGCCAAAAGGTTAGCCAACTTTCGTGACCCATATGCGTGCATACAGATGTAGTCTACAATCTACATGGCTTCAATCTTACTGCCACACTGACGGAATACCAATACATAAACAGATTATTACGACCCTCCTAAATTTCACTACTTATTCCTAAAATTAATCCTTATCGACTATTTGCACTTATGAATTATTCATTGATAGGCACACGCGGAATTTAATTTACACTTATAATTAGGTCATTCCTGTCTCCTGACTCAAGTGTGATGTAAGGAAATACAGATATCCCATCCTATTCAAGACTCAAGACAAGAATGTATACACATGCCTTCTTCCCTAATACTTTTCACGTAATCTAATATCTAGGTATTTATCTAAGTATCTCCTCCTGCTGATGCTGAAATTTATTTGTAAGCAACTGAATTTGTAATTCTGTACCTACATTGTAGACGGAAATAAAACTATTTTTATGTGCACACTCATATGCAAATACAACTCACTGCACTATTATGGTATGACACGTTGCGTTGAGCCAACATATATACACTATATTGAAACTCAGCAGAACATCCATATGGATTTATGTATAATGTATATGCAGTATCTTGCTATTTATAAGACAATTATTTACGTACATAGAGATAACGTAAGCTAAGTGTATATTATTACACATTTTTATTTTTAAAACAATTGTCAAGTTGCGAGAAGAAAATTTCGATAGCGCAGTATACCATTTCGCATCTTACAATCAAATGTATTAGGGCCACCAGATAGTACAATCAAGGCTCCTGCTAGGGGCTACCAGATTTTAACTAACAAAATTCGGGATATTTTAATAGTAAATATAAAAATATAGAAAAATATGCTAAGTGTAGATTGCTCTTTAAATTCATGATATACTTAGTTAATTTTCGTCAAGATGGAAGTTGAAGACCAAAATTAGCACAAGAAATAATACAGTACATTTTTGGAGAAAACTAAAACCAGAATAATCAAAATAATCAAAAAGTGGAGGAAATTCTTCTAGATGTTTGGTAACCTTAGCCTTGCTTACATAAACCTATATAAATGTGTGTTAGCAATTCATGGGATAATTTTGCGTGCTTTTTGTCTATTTATACGGGATATGATTAGAATTATGAATGACTACCTAATACCTATGTGAATAATACGCATATTAATGTAGGTACATGCATATAAATAATTTATACCATGTGATGTGCTTATTTATTATGTGCATCAACTGAAAGTAGTATGTAATTCCAATTCGGATGCACTTATAGGCACTTATTTCTTGTCCAAAATTGACTTTTATATAAATAAAAAGATTTCTGTGTATTTCAGCAGTAGTATTTGTAATGAGATGACTAATTCCCTAAATTAACTTTGGATCTGTTCAATTTTCTCGTGTCACATTCACGCGTAACTCGATTCATATCAATTTAGTCATAAAATAGGTTGTTACGGTTAAACTTGTTTACATTCAAGAGAGGAGATGAGATGAGGAGTAGGATCAGTGGGAGCAGGAGCAGATCACGGACACGGACGAGACGAGCTAAAGTAAAGTGAATTGAATTTTAAATGATGTTCCTCCTACTTTCGTTACTTAAGTTGAACACTGAAGTTGAGTTTGGTTAGTGTTATTTGAGTATAGAAGTCGGTAGGTCTAACTTTTCCGTCAAGTCGAAGCTAAATTGACTTTTAAGAAGCATTAAACGATTAATTAATCATGATTTTAAGTCACATCATCAAGCCAATTTGTTTTACTTGATGTAAGCTCTTTTTGGCGGTGTAGGGGAATCACGTACACCTAGTTTGCATTTATTGTAAGACTTTGAGTTGTGTCTGTCGTTCCGTGTGTGTACTTTGTAGAGCAATAGTAAACTACTATAGGTTACCTACTACCTACTGTCTACCTAAGTACGATACGTTATGTTACTGTTACGCAAGAATTTATGTACCTAATCGTAATAGTATCTATAGAGTAGGTAACTAATGTATTTACATAAAGGAGAAGCCCAACTGAACTCATTGACTGCATGCATCTGTGTATGCAAAGTTAAGGAGAGAAGATAGCTGAATGCTCGAGAAAAGTAAGTTCTGCTGCCGTGTACAGCTCTCAGTTATCAACATTGCAAAAAAGCTAAACTCTTCATCAACCATGACGGGAAGCTGCAGCTAGTCTATCTATAGAACGTGCTTCCTCCAATTCTAATGTACAGGGTGATATCTTATGGAAATAGTTGAAAACTCCGATTCTAAATAGTCGTCCCTTAAACTTCAACATCCAGCAAAATTCAACTCCCTCCTGTCGTTCTCGACTCTCTGACAATTTTCTTTGATTAAATTCATTCAAATTATTCACACTTACTTCTCTTCCAGACTAATGTAACCAAATCTTATTGCTATTGTGCAATCCAATTAAATATTCAAATCATTATCTTTACTCTAAGGAAGTTTACTATAGAGTCCACACTTTTCTACTAACTGTTCGGTAAGTATGTTAAGCATTAGCTTGAGGATGGCTTCCATATGGCTTTGACTTTACCATACTTGTGTAATTTATAGAGTGAAAGTAAAATAGAAAGCACGCCTGTATATACATACAGATATACAATACAGATACAAACATCTGCCTTATGTTATTTATGTATATAAATACTTATTGTTAGTATTGAGCGAGAAATTCCATTTTGAATGTAAATGTTAAGTATTGCTTTAATCCTCAAGCCCTGTAAGTGAAACTTGTCTCTTTTCTATTTTTTGAGGATCTTTTAGCACTTTTGTGCTTCAAAACACGATGAAAACATATGTATCCTTTGAAATATATCCTTTTCCTACAAATTGGTTGAGGAGTAGACAGATCAAGACGCTAATGGAAATGTTCCGTGCCTTTCTTTACTCACTCGAACTATAATCCAATCCAGGCCAATTCAAATCCAACTTATTCAACAAGAATTTAAATCCATATGCCTTTAAGATAACTTACTTACGTTAGTTTAAGCTCTGACTGAAATGAAACTTAAGAAACTCGAATGCATTTGAATGCAATGCTTAAAACATCTTGTTATCCTTTACGTTTGCCAGTTTACCTAGAAGAAGCAGAAGTGTATGTATAAGAGTATATATGCAAAGTTAACGCTCTCATTATAATTGATTACAGCAATACCCTTTACAATGACTTTTGATCTTTGCGATATTATAATGTTTCATTTGAGTGTGAATGTGAGTGTGGTCTTTAATAGGCTGTAGATTGTTTACTAGAGGAGAGGAAGCTGGAGTAACTATTTAGCTACATACGTAGGTAGTTCAATTTAAATTAAATAAACCTTACCCACACACATCACGTCACGTCAGCTAAGCTATCTTATCTCAAATAGGTATGCATGAACTTTAGAAGTGGTGCATGGAAAAGGGATCGCAAATCATGTCAACGTAACATTAGCACAATAATTCAAGTCTTTCCCAGACACTGAAATAACAAGCATTAAATTCACATACACAACTCACATACAATGAAAACCAAACCAAACCACAAAGATTGGAATTAGTTGAGCAAATCAATTTATTTAATTACAATTTTAGGCCCAGTTGTACTTTACAGTTTTAGTAGTAACTATACAATAAATACAAAGTCGGGTTACTTCTCTTACTTTACCTACGTCATTGCATTGCATACATACAACCATTACTCACTAAAAATACAGTTACATCTACATTACAGAGAAACAAGATAAGATTAAATTAAATAAATTCGCTAAGTTTACTTTAGTTACCTACTTACTTATATACTTTAGTAAATAGTAGTACAAGGTTTTCTTTACGGTTAAAAGCTAAAAATTAACTTGCATTTTACACGAGGTACATTAACAGTGTAAGGATTAGTTTTATTTACATTCGGTTGTTAGACTATTTCTACCAACATTTACATAAATACTGATACATTCAAACTTTAAAGGTCTACTTATGTACGTTAACACAATTAAAGGTCGCCTGCATGTAAAGGTTGAAATTTTTATACATGATTAAATTAAATTAGTCAGGGATGCTTATTAACATTAGCAAACGGGCTTAGTATAGGAAGTAATTAATCAATTTAGTAAAGGCTGACAATCAAGCGCGTCTCACTCAACACCATCCTAAATAAGAATCGAAAAGCGGTAGTGTATAGTGTATCTATATCATTCTAACAACTTTTTACAATTATATAGTTAAAAAGTAAATAAATTGTCGAAAATTAACACATTTCGAATTGCTATGTACCTATAGGAAAACTTTGATAATAATAAATAGTTTAAGCATTAACTTTAATTTGATCAAATTAATCATAGTAGGTATGTATTAAAGGGAATAGAAGGTAACATTTATATTAAAAAACATTCAAAGGCCTGCTCAAATCAATTGCAGGTCGCATTAAGGTTAATGTTGATATTTTCATACATGTTATGTTATGTTAGTAATGGATATAAATATACATATATAGTTAGGTAGGAAATATTAATCACTATAACTATAGTAAGCATGACCTTCCATTTCGTTTCAATAAAAAATTAATTAGCAGATATAAATGAGGAAGGTATTTAATTTTTTGTTCTTTGGAGGGGTATTGAGACACAATGGTCCAACCGTAATGATATCACAATTGTACAAACTTCCACATACGAAATTACATAATTAGATTACTTGCTACACAAAACATTGGCGGATGTATATGTATGTACAATAATTGAATTACCTGGAAGAAGAGACAAAAACAAACCCATTGATAGTACTTGTACACTTTCATGTCAGATTCATCTGTGGGTCTGTCGACCCCGAAATGAGGAACATCTCTTCCCACTTTTTTGAGAAAAGCACTTTTGACGAGGTATGTATGCATGATCCAGCAGTATGTATTGAGAACATCTTCTGGAATTTCTTTAGTGTGAATGCAGTCAATAGGATTCCCCACATATTGGCGTGTAGTGACGATAAGGGAAAACGCCAACAAAATCATAACAGTCAAGCTGTAGTGGAGACGAAATATGGAAGAGTCGATCCTTACATGGCTCACCTTCACCAGGTTTTTGAGCCCCCGGAAAATGTCCAACATTATATCTTCTCACATGAACTCACATGCTAATAATGCACATATCATTTCACATTTCGATTCATTTCTTTGCAATGAAAACTGATTTACATTTTTTCTAAGATTCTAACTACATAATAATTGAGACCACTGCAATTGCAATCAACATGAACATTCTCATTTTTCTCATGGACATGGACATCTTCTTCACACATTGATGAAATTGCGACAGCACAAATACGACAAGTACAACTAAAACTCCTGACGCTTCCGCGGAAGCATAATAAATTAGCCAAGTGTCTAGAACAAGTCAAGTCCAAGTCAGTCACCATTGTAATGCATTTGTATATAGACTATTGTATTCTATTGTAGTGATAAATAGATGTAGATTAATTGCGTAATGTTGTAAAGTAAATGAAGATGAAGTTGTATTCTATTGTAGTTGCGTAGTGTAGGGAAACGGGAAAAGAAGATCAGAAGCAACTAGTGTTACACAACGTACATGATGATGACACGGGATCTTCCCGTCTCAATCTCCGCTTTCTGTGTTACAAGTTGTGGCTGTAGCTGTAGCTCCGGGAAAACATGTGAGATAAACATTCTCTGGCTGGCATGGCCTGGCCTGGCCTACAACTTTTACTTACAAATCTTTTGAGGTAAACACACCAGACTCGTGCATTAAACTTGATGACCTACTCGCTAATCCAAACCAGTTCCCAATAAAACTCAGGTATGCAGCAAACTACTCTACTTCCAATTTAACACCGACACATTTTTAAATCCGAGTTTTCTTCCGGGCATTACAAAATCCCCGAATCATGATTACATTTTCCCAAATCTTCGGTTTTTGTAACTGAAACTTTTGAAAAATATGATGGATTATGTAACACACTAGGTTATAGATGACCTATTAATGCAAATAAATCACTATGATTATGTATTTTGAAATTTAAACCGTATCAACAAGAAAATATGTGTATCATGTAAGTACTAGGTGTGATAATAATTTCTGAACACCAATTGCACTCCAATTAATGCCAATGAAGATGAGCAAGATATTAAATTAAGGGAACTTGTGTGAAAAGTAGATGTGCTGATGCTGATTGTGATGACTGTTTTCGACGGAAGAGGAAATATCGTCAGCTCAGCTACATCTATTCTTTTTCACTACTGAAAAAGTTAAGATGAGTCAAGTGCTGAGATTCCGCGTGGCTCCTTTGCTGGGCCATCCAAGCCAAATCCAAGCCACGTACCTCCCCACCCCGCGTTCGGGTCTAACAAATACCAGGATCGGGAGTTCGGGGTTCTATTTTGCTTAAATATCACTTTAGAGACACGTCAGCGAATACGCGTACCTACCAACACTATTCCTTACGTTAGCTAATCTAATCCCGTGCGAAACTCTAAATAGTATATCAAAGCATACAAAACCATACCACGAACACATGCATGAGGATAATAAATACAAACGTACCTAACTAACTACTAACTACTACCTTCTTTTTCTTTTCCTTCTGCTTAGACTAAACTAAACTAGAATTCAGAAGTAGGGTTGTTGAGTCTTGAGAAAAAGCTGCATTCGGTTTTCGGTACTAGGCTAGGCGAGGCTTCTGTTCTGCATACTCTACGTACTAACACCACATTCAGTCAGAGTTAAGAGTTAGCAGCAGTTATTCCCAAATTAGCAAACTAAATTCCCAACACAGGAGAAATTGTTAGCTCCGAAAACTACTTACATACACAAAACCAGATCGCAACTCCTAAATTAACTCATTCTTTATATTCTTGTGTGTACTGTATGTGTGTATCTTTTTTACTGGTAGTGAGTCGTAAGTTGTATCCTACCTATTTTTTAGGCTAAGGAGTAATAGTAAGTAAGTGTAAAGCTCAGATTAGAATTAGGCAGCAAATCCCTTTTCGACTACTTATAATGGGCTTAATGTACCTGTGTGTTGATTGAAATAGGGACAGATTGACAGAAAATGGTGTACTAAAACTAATCTAACTGTATCTACCATCCGCATAACACACGTCTGTAAATATTGCCTTAAATTAGTTATAGGGTGAGCTTTTTATGTATAAAATGATTTAAAAGTCAGTTTTAGTAGTTTTATCTGTATTTGATCACCATTATTATTTAATATTGCTAATCTCTTCAACTGTACAGTGTAATAATAAGATATGATGAATGTCATATCAGTCATTATGTAGTAAGGCACTTTAATAGCTATATAAAGGTAGGTAATAATAATCATAGTTATAATGATAATAATATCTATATACTATAGCTATGGCTATACATACGACCACAAGTACATTCAATTCCATTTTTAACTTCTAAGAGAAACACATAAACCGAGTATATACGATATTATACCACACACTACTACTCTACTACAGTATTATACTATATAATACACTATCGTTAGCTTTAAGTGTACATGGAAAAGTAAAATGATTTCACACTTTTGTTTTGTTTGTATATAATTGTAGTATAGGTATTTGTAATGTAATATATAAAATTAGAAGCTCCATATCTAAATAGATTTATTGTCGAAAATTAATATAGTATTTAGTATCTTAATTATTATGTTCGAGTAGTTATATAGTAGGTAGAGCTATAGTTGCAGTTTTATTTAGTTGTTGGGTTGGAGTTTGATATTTAAGCAACATCTATATTTATATAGAACATTACTAGCTATGAAAACAAGCACAACATATTAGAGATCTGAAACAAAACACTTAACTTGGTTCAAACAGAAAACAGAACAAGCAATTTAATATTCGCTAAATAAAACATTGACACAAATAATAATAACAAAAATTAACAGTTTCTCGGATATTGCCCCTATTTATAGGTACCTATGTACAGAATAGGTGTTTATAGAGTGATACGTTACACAATGCATAGTTAAATTAGGTATTTTATACTTACAAAAGTTACGGTACAGACTATAAATTGGAAACTAGAAAACAAAACTTAAATATATTTACTTGCTGATGGGATATGATAAATATTGATATTGATATACAGAAGACAAGACAGAAACCGAAGGTTTAACCTGCCATGCCAAGATTATTAGATAATTATCAAAATCTTCATTTCATTTCAATGTGAACCAAATTCAATCAACTTATTCATAATTTACAATACAATATATAATAAATCCTCCCGTCCGCTGTCGCCTGCATGGCTTTTGTCATTTTTCGTCTCTTTCCAGTTTTGATTCATTCAGGATTTTCAATGTTGGAATATTTGAATTATATTTCAATCTCCTTAGTTTTTTGCATAGTCAATCTTAATGTTATTGCGTCTTGTGTACTGGATTATTGGAATGAGCTGTATCATTCTTTTTCGCAAATTCTGCAATTACGTCCTTGTAGATTTGTGGGTCTATGTTTCTTCCCAACATGTACAGGACCCACCAATCTCCGACGCTAACTTTCCGAGAAACTGATTCGATGGCTTCCTCTGGAACCATGCGGTTGCGAGCGTGCATAAGGCGGGGACGTAATGAAGGCATCAATATCACCACGGTGCGGAAAACAATAACAATTCCAGTCAGTATCGCTAACGCGATGAACCAAAACCATAAGAAAATGTAAGTCTTTTCGTTAACAATGTTCAATGGAAGGATGCAAATCGCGTCGTGCTTCTCAATAGTTGCGGAAGGACCGAATTTCCTGTAAAAAGATTAAAAAAAAGTTCAGCAAAAAACGTTATTTTAGGAAAGTCTTCCACGATGGTGGAAACAGCGTGAAATCTTGAAATCTTAAGGGTATCTAAGAATGTGAAAGCTCCAAATTACCTGAAAGTACATTTGGTCACTCTAGGGAACACATAAACCATATGGTCATAGCGACTTTCTTGATCTTGGTCGTCCAAGGTTAGAACATTCAAACCGTAAGCCATAAAGTCTCCTTTAAAGAACCAATCCATGACGAACATTTGGAAGATGATGTTGACAAAGCAGAGAACTTCGCAAAACCAATATCGGAATGCGTACATGTTGTGTTGCTATATGGCGTAACAAAAACAAAAAATCACATTTAAATGACAAAGATTCAGAATCCTTCAGACTAGAATTTTTTAGTACAATAGAGAACAAGTTGGGAAACATGTAGAGACAGATATAAAAATACGGGCGAATAAATCTTTTGACGTAAATTTACATTCCTGTCTAATTGAAACAGGATTTTAGTTTTCTAGTTAAAGCATAAAGGAAATTAACAATGTAATTAATTTTAATCAGGTCAGGGTGCTTGTTGTGTTCTGAACACCCAGATATAAATAGCAAATGAAACTACCTATAGAGCCCTATAGCCACAAAAATCTTTGCAAAATAGCGAAATACAGGAGATCACATACATTCAAATGTTTGATCAAATAGTCAATGAGGATGGATTTCTTCTGCTGCTTCTCTTCTTCACTCCGAAGTCCAATATTCAATCCGCAGACAATGGTTGTCATCAAACCGTGTTCCCAGCTTTCCCACAGCCATTTGGGGAAATAGCACATAAGTGCTTGAAAGAAGAGGACGAAGCAAACCCATTGGTAGTACGTGTAGTGCTTCTGAGCCTTCTCGTCGTCATAATTATTGGCAACACCAGGATGAGCCACACTTGAGGAAGGTCTCAAAAATGCATCTAAAAATACGATCATTGTTACTTAAGTTAACTTTGCCATTTCCAAATTCACATCACAACTACATGCAAATACAGAGTCACTAAATCATTGCCGTTCACTCTATAAAATACAGCAGTTCTGTCTTAAAACCCTTTAGAATTCATGTTAGGGCGTCACATCAACATACTTAACAAACTTTGCTAATGCGTCATGATACATTAACTAACTCTAGTTAGTAGTCTCAAACTAAGATTCTTAAAACCCCGAACATTCTTAATACCCGATTCTCACTTGGCTTGGCTCTGGCCTGGTCTGCCTTAGCGTTTAACAGGACATTCTATACACGATACGAGAAAGATTTCATCTTAAGCTATGTATGCTGAATCTGCATAATATACAATACCTACAGATACACATACCTACTCATATAGGTACGAGACAGATATTTGTATGCACCCAGGATACATTTTTGTACTAAATCCTACAATGGACGATAAGTAACTCTATCATTCTTCTATAAATATTTCACTAACACTAACCCTTCTAAATGTATCACACCTTTATCTATATTATACTCTACTTTACATACATTACACAGACAGCTGTCACTTATTGTTCGTTAGCTTAAGTACCAAACGCTTATCGCTGATTTAATGTTTATTTTCTTTTCACGTTTTTCCCTTAAAAATCCAAAGATCAAGGCTAATACCTTCAAATACAATACAAATACAACTAAACCCATGTTAGTTACAGTCAAGTTCAAAATTAGAGCAATTAAAATCATTTTCAATTAACAATTCCAGAAAGCTGTGTGTCTATTTATATAGTAGTATTCATTGCTTCTACATAAATATTTGTACATTAACACTTTAGCTAGTCTTAAGTAGCAAAACTGCCAGCAAAAATAAGTAGCAAATATACTTTATCCCTTGCTACACACTGTTACTCCTTCCTACGCTTACGCAATCTTTTATGCGTTATCTAGTATTTATTTTCATTTCAAAGAGTAAAACAAAGAAAAATGAGCAAATTATAATCAAAATTGAAAACAATGGCATAACATGTAATAAAAACATTTGTGTAAACATTCCCATATTGTTCGAGTATGAGTAATATACGAAGAACGTAATAACTAGGTATGTAATGTACTATATCTGTAGCAAAAAAGTAATGAGCAACGATCTTAACACGGAAGTAGTCTAGATAATTAAAAGTGAACTCCAGTCAGACTTCAGACTTTACTATTTCCAGGTCATTTCATTCCAATCATAATAAACACACGTTCGCTTAGAAATTATATAAATAATGCATAGACACACACTGCTGAAAATTAATGGCATGGTATGTATGAGTATGAGTATTCAATTCACCTGGCATCGTAAAAGTGGTCATAATCCAGCAATAAGTGTTGACAACGTGTTGTGGTACTCCGTCAACAATGCATCTAATGGGTTGTCCAACGAATTGCGTCCATGTTATGATCATGGAAAAGGTGATGAGAAGCACTGTGGTGAATGTACAATGGATCCGAAAAATCGGATTGTCGATAATAATTTCTTGACGCTTGAAGTACTCCTTCAAGCCGGAGAGTAAATTATACATCGTGAATTAGGCTTTCGCACTGCGGCGGATCAAAGTGAACACAAAATTTTGATCAATATATAAAGTCAACTTAATTTAATTTGGCTGAATAATTTCTCCAGTTCAGTTCAGTCCAGCCCAAACCAAACCAGCCTAAGGTAGGATAGGATGGACAATTTTCCTACCTGCTGCTACAGCTACGGCTACGAAAAATCCTTACTTTACTAATTTTTCACAGGCATACACTAGGGATCTAGTATAAACTGAAGGACTACAATAAAAAGAGGCAGAAGCCTTCTAATCAGTTAACTAAAACTTGTCCAAGGAATGAAAATAGGTGTTAAAATATATTATAGCCCTAATCTAAACTCTTCGCTGGAAGAATAACTAAAGTAAGGGAAAAGCCAATCCAATCACGCTCAGCTTTCCTTAGCTCTGCAGTTAGAACCTAAAATTTTATATCCTATCCTAAGTAAAGTCAGTTAACATACGTGAACGTTAACGTACAGTACATACGTACGTACGTAAGGGTACTACAATGTAATCTAAACTAAAGTAAATGTTAAATGTATTGTGTACTGTGTACTGTGAGTCTCTATGTAACTTAACTGGTGAAGCCAAGCAAGCAAGTTGCTTTACCAGTCTCTTCATTGACAGACATCCAGAACTCCCTCACCCTCTCTAAACTATCTCTAGTAGGTATTTCATATAAAATAAGCTAAGTAATATCTATGTGTAATAAAGTAAGTAAGTAAAGTAATGTAGCATTGCAGTGGTTTGGTTTAGTTTAGTAAAATATAATGTAGGTACTTACTTATGTTATTAAGTTAGCTACAAAGCATAGACAGACTCTCATTGCATTATTATCATGATCTTCCTCGTGTAACTAAACTAATATCTATTATAATACAATTGCATATAATATTTTAATATATTTGTATATGTGCAAGGAAAAGGAATCCTCCTGTTGCCTCCATCCAGTCCAGCATACATTTGTACGTTCTGCTATAGTTAACGTTAACGTTAACGTACAGCACAGCCTGGGTTTGCTGTACTGTCCTCATTTGGATGACAACAACCCCTAACGAAACAAACTGAACCTTTACATTAGACGATTCTTTAAAGCCAATGCAAAGCAACTACCAAGTTCCACTCTATGTCTATGTACTCACGTCAGTGTTGTCAAATGGCTAAAAGCTAGATTCATAGAATGCATAACTGCATCTCAGTGGTAGTAATTCTATGTATATAGTAATTCTATAAGCTTGGACTCTGCTATGTACATTACATGTGTACATAGGTCGTCAACACAACACACCCTTTCGATGAGTTCACCCCTAGTTGAAAATGCGAGATAAAGTAAAGTAAAGTAAGGATTCTTCTTTCTGTGAGAAGTGACCCTAAAGGCATTTGATTCTTTCTTCAAATTCTCATCTGTCCCTTCTTTCTTTCTTCTTCCCAGCACACATAACATAGCACAACTGACGCAAACAGCTCCACACTCCACTTCTTGGGGAAGAAATATCTTTAGCTTCCTTCCCTTACGACTTACGACTTACGACGTTCCCTTGGACTTGGCTCAAGTCAAGTTCTCCTTTCTGGGACTTGGCGTGGTTCTCCTGGTGTGGTGTGGTGTGCAATGCATTCTCGAATCAACTTCTGTGTGTTGTTGCTAACCCAGCTAGAACCAGAACCAGAGGAACTGAACTGAAGAAGAACTCGAAGAAGAGACCATTCCATTCTATTGCACTATTCCATTGCATTGCAGGATTAAATATGTAGATATAGAATATAGTACCAACACCAACATAACATAACATAACACCAAACGGACCATACGAGACCAAACGAAAAATGTTGCAGACAATATTTCAGTTATAAAGTGTAGAAATGTAATGCAATATAATATAACTAATACAAAAATGCATAGGGGTATTAGTTAAAGTTGTATGTATATGGTTATGCACTAAAGCCAAAGCTAAAGTCAAGCAAACCAAAACCAAGCAGTCAGACAGGTTTACCCCTAAGCAAACAGAAAACCTGTCATGTCAATCCTAAAGCTGGTTCACTCCGTCATTCCTTTTACATGTTTTCAGTTTCCACTTCTATCTCAAATTATCCATCACATCATGGGGAAAGAAAAGTCTAAATAAGGCTCATTATATTCTAACCGTGATGAGCTTTCAGCTTCAAGCTTTATTCTTTCTATCCCTTTACTAGGTATTGTTGGTATGTATTTGTATGTATGTATTATTTTATATTGCTTTCCTTCCACAACATAATTACATACTTATTATTACACACATGCATACGTAAACAATATACTATAAAGATACTATAAAGACTTATATGAGGATCTACGCTGTTTTGGTTTAATTCTTTAATTTCTTCGTTTTGGTTGGTAATTCTTCGGGTACCTTGATATAATGGATGGCATAAGGTTTATAGGTCGTGTGTAAGCAAAGTAATGTATATTATAATATTATTTCTTTCTAGTCCAGGCCAAGCCACGCAGTAGTGTCCAGCTTGTATTCTCTCTGTATATTTATGGGCACCAGAGTTGATATTGTATTCATAGCAGCTATCAATATGTTTCTAAGCGTTTTTATGACGCAATAACATGAGCAGTGTAATAGAGCGAGCGAGATCTTTTGCTGCGATAACTTTCTCACGTTCAGCATTTGCAAATGTTCTCATGAAGATTGATTTGGCTGGAGATTATTCGATTAATCGTCTCCATTTCAAAATTCCTGAGCTCTTAGTAGTCCTGAAGTACACGAAGAAACTCTTCGGCAGCATGCTCATCGTCAGCTTCAGCTCACTGCAATGCAAACTCGTAGTTAAGCAGACATGCATAAACTTACACAACTATGTATCTATCTGCACACTACATACGTACTTACTTACTTACTTTAAGTAACTAATGTGGAACTACTATGTACACAGCATAGCTATAGCACAAAAGACAGGTGTGTTTATCCTTTTGCAAGCAAAGCTCGCATATTAACAACATCCTACCTAAATTACAGGTCCTTCCCTTCAGTCCTGTCTTCAGTATTCTTTCATGTCTCTTAAGGATGAGCTCAGCTATCAATTAACATGCATGCGAAATCAATCTTGATTTTTTACGTTGACATGGGCTACTACTTGGCTTTGACTTAAGCATATATATATCCTGATGTAATGTATGTAGATATGTAGGTATGTACTATGGCTTCTTTGGGATTTCACTTTGACAATGGCTCGTATGTTAGTTTATAACTTCGTTGGCGACGACTACTTCTCTTCAACAATTTTTTTTGCATATTTTATCATCAAATTATCTATCTGCCTCTCGTAAGTAAAGTAACTACTTATCCATTGTTAGTCTAACTAGCCAACATAGTTTATCTAAGTCAAGTGACATTAGCCAAGCCAATTGCAATGTAATCGCAAAGTGTTTTTCCAAACTTTTTCACGTGGGGGCTCTAACTACACAGCAAATCAACTGTAATCTTCCTTTGCACACATTATTACACCCCATACGTATACAACTACACATTATAATTTACAATTTACAATGCAATACAATACACTAACAATTCCAAGTAATAAGTAGAAGTACTAGGTAGGCGGTAAGCCAAACTAACTCAAGTCAACCAGACACATATTTAGATTACTTTAATTGTATTCTAAGTAAGTATCTAAATGGGTAGTTAGTAGGTATACCAAGTAATACCATAACATACCACAAAAGAAGCTAAAGGAAAGGCGTAGTATATATTTACATATAACCGACATAGACAGATTATACAGCATAACTTCAATGTATGAAAATCCAATTCCAACAGTAGTACAGTCACAGTCTAGAATAAAATTGTGTGAATGAAAAGCTCGTGTCTCGTGTGTCGTGTAGAATTGTTTTCTTCAATGAGACTCTTATAAATATTTATATGACACATTTAAACGGAAGAACTCCTAAGGAGAAAAAGTTACATTTGTCATGTAATGTCGTAATTAGAATACAATGCAATATTATTATACATCACAAGACATGTGGATGACGATACATACTACTGGTACAATAGTAGCTAAGCTATCTATTTAAATAATGCAGGAGAACTATATTGACTACGTGCATTTAATTCGTGGTAAATAATAATGCTTCACTTGTTATCACTTCCATTGAATATAATATGACATACCAAACCAAACCAAGGCAAGAACTCACAAGATTGTGTACTATAATTTGTATACATACATAGACATATGTAGAATATATTTTCTTTGTGAGTCAGTCAGGAATTACAGGTGAGTAAGTGTAAATAGTAAACGCGTCTGCAGGCGTAAAGGCATACATTCCAAGCCAAAAGGCTTTATATGTTCGTATATAGACAGAATATAGACATTACGTACATATTATGTACTTACTTACATATAGGCACGTTTCCATCACTTAGCATGTGACATAAACGTTGATTGTGAGAATAGATCGTATTCCTAAGTGTAAGTTGTACTGTATGTACATACATACGAGAAAAAATCGTGTGTATTTCCAGTCTCAACTTAACGTAAGGATCGAACTATCTCAGTTTGTTATGTAACATTTAGTCACTATGTAAAATGTAATATGCTTATCTAACTAAACTGACAATGGGTTGCTTTGCCTTGCCGTATAGATAGAGATAGTGTGTTGAATGAGTGAGGGAAATTTTTATTATCTATTTTGTTCTGTCTGATGTCTCTATTTTCTAGTTACTTAAATACCTACTCCTTTGGCTGAGCTTGTCCTTAACACCACAAGTACAAACTACAAGTACACACTTTGGGTCAACTTACTTTAGTCCTAACTTAGCTATAAAGATAACGAAACTCGTTAAGACAGCTGCATTTAAAACACTAAAATATTACTAATAATACCAACCAAACCAAGAAGAATGATGTGATAAGGAAAACAAAAAAATACAACTTTCCTATCTCGGATTACAATTACAAATAGAAATACTTCTAGTTTAATGCATTTTTATAGATATTTCACTGTAAAACATTAACAGGCTGTTTAAAAGACAGATAACTCAACTTCTCCTTTACTCTTTACACCTTTATTCTATAGCATGAATAATATCTTAGCTTTTGTACATGTACAATGTACATACATAGGTATAGTAAATATATCAAAGAATTAGCTTATAAATCTCATTGGCGACAGACAGAGTTGACAACGTGACAGCCTGACATTGCTATTAATCTAAAATCATAGAGTCGATTGTGACATGAATGAATAGGTCACCATATTTACAAGGTTATCATCTCATTGCTCACTATTAGTTAGCTAACCAGTTAGTACCTACTTATACTAACAACTAAAGCAATGTGGAAATTTTTCTTGCCTTGCCTTGGCTTTTCTTTATGTTCATTTAAGCTGAGACTCTTCACAGTTTAGATTTAGATAATACTTTGTGTATGTTTGTGTGGAAAAGTTAAAGTTAAAGCTTTGTAAATTCTATAGGAATTAATTAAGTTCAGGTTAATTTAATTCTGCCTTATTAAATAACTACTGAAGATAGTAGAGGAAAAAAATGATGATTTTTTCTCAATACAAATCCGTGGCGTTGTTAGATTTAGATGAGTTCATCGTATATTCGAACAATTAAGCGCTGAAATGTCGAATGATCTAAATTTAAGCGAATCAGTCGCAAAAGTAACCACTCGCTCGTCCCTAATCCTTCCAGAATTGACGCAGCTTGAGAATTGGAGTAAGGCTTGTCGATGTCCAGACCATTTAAACGGACGCGGAAAGATATTATCGTTGCCATCCGGTAGAGTAAGAATGTTCCACTTAAAATGGCAACAATGACCAACCTAATAAATAATGTATACATATTTATAAATAGGAAATGATTAGCACTAATAACATCACGGGTTTAACCTTTAAATGCATTAGGTAATGAACATTTCTTATGTAATTAGTAATTAGTATTACATAGTTAGAATTGTTTAAGATATAATTAGTTAGAACTTAAGTAAGTCATGCCAGTTCAGGCCAAGCCAGGCCAGGGGATTAGTTACGTTGCATAATAATATTACGTGTTACGTAAGAAGGTAAGCTTAGAATTTGACGTGACGTACCAAAACCATAGAAATGTAAATATCTTTTCGTTGATTATGTTCGATGCAAGAATACAGAGTGCGTCAAAACGTTGGATACCTCCAGACGGCCTTTAGATAGATACATAACATAAAGAATGTTATAATTTTGTGTTTAGGTATACTGCATAGAAAATGAACATGTGATTCATTTCATTTGTCTTATTATGCCTAGACTATAAGATGCTATGTTATGTAAAGGTAGATATTTGTAGTTGTGGAGGTATAACATAACGTAACATAATTATGACTCCTTCATTTCCATAATTGCCATGAAGAGCTAAAATAATAACCAAGTCGTGTTCTGTTCTGTTCTCTCCTTTCGTTTTTGTTTTGACTTGACTTACCCATATAAGTTGAACAGACATTTGGTTACTTTAGGAAAAACTACTGCCATAGGGTCTACTCGATCTTCAGGGTCATCTTCTAAAAATTGCAGCACTTTTGGACCGTATGTCATGAACTCGTTTCCGAGAAAAATGTCGATGAGGTATATGTTCATGAGCACGGAGATCAGATTCCCTGACTCACACAAAATGTAGCCGATCGCCCAGCTTACGTGATGACCTCTTGAATTCACTATGTAGGATGCCAGCAAAGCAACCTTTTGGTTCTTAAGGCTCTCTTCAATCCCCAAATCCTTTGTCTTCACACATAAAAATATTTTTGGAATAATAATTATGATTAAAATGTCAAAAGCAATAATTATCTAAAGAAATTATAATTTTAAATTCAATAATATTAGATCATTTATTGTACATAATTTTTTAGAAAATCTTACGTGTAAATTTTGTGTCAAATTTGCAATTTTGTTGTTTTCAATGGATTTCCAAATGGCATGTGGTATATATGAAATAATGGCCAACATAAATAGGAAGAAGGGAACCCATTGATAGTAAGCATGATGGACTGTCTCCGATTCCCCAAAAACGTACGGTGGGCCGCCTAGCCTATTGGATTGTGAATTGCTTAGGCGATCTACAGATGATCTTGCACCGTAAGGTACCTAAAAAAAGTGGCACAAGACACTAGAATATGTATTTCGGACTTATTACATCTCTTAAAATTTATATTTCTTGATTATTGCAGTTTTTCATGGAAAGAAAACACATTAATACATATATCAGTAGCGCATTGGGATCTGGTTCACTCTGTCTGCTTATATTATGAAGAGCAAAAAAGTCTCATCTCAGTAGCTATAAACAGTAAGCTTGTCCGCATCACAGCAGCATATAGTAGCAGGCAGCACGGCAGTAGGTATTTACAAGCACAAGGCACAAGTCAAGGGTGTTCACATGAATATTAAAGAAAAAATGCCAAGCAAGCCATAGCCAAAGCCAAGCCAAGGAAGCGTCAGAACAGAACTCAGAGTCAGAAGTCAGACCTACATACTAATGCAATCCACCACAAAAAACAACAAAGTAAATACAGGAGTGGTGAAAGTAGCAGAAGAAGAAACAGTAGAAAGTATCACGGAAGCTATCCGACATTACATTCACATTCTCCTTCCTTACTTGCCTACTTCCGTACTTAAGATTTGAAATATGTTTTTTAAATAAGAGATTTTATTTACAAATAATATGGAATAACTTTGCTATAATCGATCTATTTACTTAACTAGCCTTAGAAAATAATTAACCGTATTTCGAACCGTAAATGTTGTTGTGACGAAGCAGTAAGTATCCAGAACATTTTGTGGGACGACAGCATCATCCTTTGAATCTTCTTCAAAAATTACAAGGCACTTGATATGTTCTCCGACATACTCCCTCATGCATACCAGAGCAGAAAAAAACAAAATCAAAGAACAAGTCACCCGATAATGGAGTTTACAGATCCATTCGTCGATTTTTATCGAGTATCTTTTCTTAGATGACACAAACGGTTTTGCTAAAGAATCGACTGTACTCAACATTGCGGACATTTTTGCAATCCGCGGAATATTCTCCCGATATTATCTTTTAATTAAATGGGAAAAGTTGATAAAGAGAGATGAGACACTTTAAGAAGGCCCGGCACACTTCTGAAGACGGTTACGGTCTAAGTCTGGTAATGATCTTCAGAGATTAAGATTAGCTTTCTTGGAAAGTTTAGTAACTACTAAAGGGATACCAAATGTAGTATTATTAACACCTAATGTATGTATAAAAATATTGATTTGAAACATTCATATTACTATATTAAAGAATCTGTAGTCCAGTTCTAGTGTGAGAAAGAATTACAAAGAAAACAGGTCAAGTCAATCTCTGTTTTACTTCATTTCATCATATCCCTTTTCCATTCCAGACTGCCAAATTACTACCAATAGCATTCATCATGCAAAAATAATAGATTGTATTACATTTAACTTTTATTTGTTTATTCAGCTGCACAATATGTACATTATCAGTAACTAACATACGTGCTACGTAGTACAAGGAAATTCTACAGATATTTTCTTTTTGTAACATCGTAATAGCAATCTTCATAAATTATCTCATTATAATTTGGGTTGGTGCATAAGATTTGTCTTACTTTTCGTTGCAATCTGTTCATTACCATTAGACACCTAGTATTAAGTACCATCGAGACTTACAATTGCATATAATACGCTCTCATTAGCATGAGATGGGTGTTTGAGCTGCCTTAATTGCGTCATTTTAATGAGCTTTACATTTCATTCAGAATTGTAAATCCAGTTTTTACCAGAAAA
>JAQFYC010003513.1:0-20493 GCA_034694165.1 Tomocerus mixtus
CTGTGCGGTGGGAATAGTAAAACGGTGGGAATACTACGCGGTGGCAATAGTAAAGCGGGGGGAATACTACGCAAACCTAGCGGTAGTACCTTACGGGATCTTTCATAGTCCTGCGTGCACCTTTTAACGGAAAAATCAAAGATATTGAATGCCCCCTACTTGGAGGGGGGAAGCCACCCTCCTAAAAAATAACACCTCTCAATCGACTCCAAATTGTTTGAAACGAAAAAATATCCAATAAATTATTTTTGCCTATACAGAATATAAATCCAAAAGTCAAAAACTTAAGAAGTCAAACTGTTACAAAATCCTGTAAGGTACCGTTTAGTTTACTAGAGAAAACCGAAAAACGTGCCTTTGGGTTTGTCATGTACTTTTACTTCGTGTTCGGCTAAACACCATTCGGGTTTTCGAGTACGAAAGGCCTCTTCTTCAGTTGTCAGCTGACCACCATTCGGCTGTTGGCTGTAGATTTGGAGTCCAACCCTAACACCTACCGAGACCGACTGCGACTTACTGTTTACCGAGCGACTCAATGTAAATATTCCAAAAAGTAATGATTGTTTGTAAGGAATATTAAGTTAGCCGGAGACCTTAGGATTTTAGGTGCTATAATCCTTCAAAAATATCAATTGCAAATACCTAAAAATATTTTAAAATCAAATCACAAAAAATAAATTGCAAAATTCTAGCTGTCAACTCGCCGTCAGTAGAAATCTAAATGGCACGTGCTTGTAAGTGAAGGATTGGATTTAGCATTTTACTCCGCTAGTTCGCTCCTTTTTTGCCATGCAAAATTTGCTTTATCCTCGCGGTTTTTTTGTCGGGACCCAGATAGGCATTCCTCTTTCATCTCATATACATTTCTCGTGACGCAACAATGCAATGGCAATAATGTATTCTACTGCTCGTGGAATAAACACCCGGACCGGAGGTAGATAGGCATTTAGGTAGATGGGGATTACAGCATCTTACACTACACTGAGACTAACACTGAAACACCCTCGCTAGTAGCTATACTTTTATCTTTTTTGCAATCCGAATCCAATTGTTGTCGAGATCCAGGTCAAGCCAAGCTCGTCGTAATCGTAATTAAACTTCATCCAGATTAAAAAATATCAAATAGACAGCCCACTTTTACTAAATAGATAAAAATAATTTCCTTATTTACGATTACATAAATAATAATAAGAACTGCATTTTCAGTACGTTTCGTAGCAATGTTCTCATTCAAAATGAATCAATCAAGAATATTTTTAATTTAATTAAAACCAGAAAAATTAATGCAGTAAATATCAAGTCGATATTGGGCAATAATCAATCGCAAAATTTCCATTTGCAAATTGCAAGCCATAACGCAATATATATAGAGCGTGTAGTAATTATTGAATTTTAATTTTCAGGATGATTTTGCTGCTGATGGAGTCGACTTGTATGATGACGTTATTACAAACTCCGGAAGACGAGAATCAGAAAGTGGTGACGGTCCGTCCGCCTCAGAGAGTCCAACCACACCAACTTCTAACAATATTGGGACTGTAGCTAAAATTGGTGTTCCATTGGACAGAGATCGAGATCGGGATAGAGATCGAGACCGTGGTGATCGAGAGCAAATTACTCCTCTGAGAAAACATCAAGTTTATATCGGCAATTTAACATGGGTACATTTAAAAAACCTGTAATATATGATTAATTCTGTGTAACAATTTATTAAAAGAATATGCTTACCTAAGTGTGGATTTTATTTTACTAGTGGACGTCAGATCGGGACATCCAAGAGACGTTAGGAGAAATTGGAGTACATGATTTTGTAGAAGTTAAGTTTTATGAGAATCGAGCCAATGGTCAGTCTAAAGGCTATTGCGTGTTGACAGTAGGATCGGATTCGTCCTTAAAACTGATAAATGACAAATTTGGCAAGAAAGAGATTCATGGCCAGCTACCTATCGTGTCACCACCTACTAAACAAGCTTTAAATCAGGTAAGGGCTTATATACCATTTTTGCATAATGAGAATCACAAGTACAAATTCGGCCTTTTCTGTTAGTTTGAAGCGCAGTCCAAAACAAGGCCAACTCCAGGGCAAGGTAATCAAGGAAATATGAATATGATGGGAGGTCCCAGGGGAGGACCGATGGGTATGGGTCCGCAAATGGGGATGGGAATGGGCTTTTCCCCCAGAATGATGATGGGTCCTATTCGAGGCCCGCGAGGAATGGGACCCCCAGGAATGGGGCCTCCCCCACACCGTAACATGGGTCCTCCCAATCAACAAGGACCTCCTGGATCTGGTAATTTCAGTCCTCAGCATCGACCCATGGGTCCGCAATCTCAGTTACCCCCACCTCCAGGTCCTCCACAGAGACCGCCACCTGGAGTACAAATGGTATATAATATACGGCTCTAATAACTAAAGATTTGCGTATACAAAATGTTTTAATGGCATTATTTATGCATTTCCATAGAATTCATATTTGCAGGGACAACCTGGGCCCCAAGGAATGCCAAGGGGTCCCATGCCTGGTGGCCCAATGATGGACACACGTGGGCCTCCTCCTAGACAAGAGTGGTCACCACGGCCGCCAAGTAAGATTTAAATGCTATACGCTGTGGTAATGGGAATATGGGAGCTTTGATCTTAACATTACATAGGCTATTCATCTGTGTGATTTGAAATGTAATAGCGAATTACAATGTTTGTCATGTTTGTTTAACTTTCCTTCTATGTGCAGTGAATTCCTACCCTCCTCACGGACAGGCTCCGATTCCACCTCCAGGTCCAATGCCAGGACCACCGGTTCGTGGTCCACAAGGTAGCTAAGTCGTTTTAAAATATTCCTTGATCAGGTCTCTGGACAGTCTAAGGGGAGGTAGGACTAGGGTCCTAAATGCTACTTGGGTTCTATCTTCAATTTTTGTCGTGTGTTCTCTATTTTCTCTTTGCTGTCAAGCTGACATTTGCCTCCATAATTGTATCAAACTGATAGGATTATTACAAATTGTCGTATTTACTCTAATAAGCAATGAAATTCGGCTGTATATTAGTCAATACCTTTTTAGAGGGTAGTTGTGGTCAAAAGCCATATTTATTAGTTTATTAGAGTCACTACAGTATGTACATTACAATATGTAAAAAAACCTACAATTACGTTAATTTATTAGACACAAGTAAAATGTGGAAGGCTTTTAATTATGAGCAGTTTGCTAAAGTACTACAGTTTAGGGTGGCACAACAGTATAGCGATTCTCATTTTGTTTCCACGTAGGTAGCAGTAGCACTATAGCGTTTGTATATGTTTTAGACATTGTGACATCGTTTATGTCATAGATATTGTACGTACGATGTATATTATGAATCATAGTGAAAATAGCTATGTGAAATCACTATACTGTAATACTGTCAGTTATTGTTCAATAGTGCTTATTTGTTTCAGTGGAACACGCTTTCTCTGTTTAGCTTTTTTGACCGACTAGAGTACAATGGCATTTACACTGAAAAATATGAAATGTTTTGATGTGTACGGTAGTTGCACCACAAATAATGACCGGACCCCCTCCTCCAGGTGCTCCAGCTCCTCATATGAATCCTGCATTTTTCAACCCACCAGGCCCACCAGGACCTCCTCAAGGCCCGCCGCCAACATATACCTCTTCTCCAGTTGCCAGAGTGGTAAGCACCCATTAAATATTTTAAAATTGTATTTGATTTTTGTTTTGCCCCGTGAAATATATTTGCTAAATATAATCAATGTGTAATACAAAAACTGTTATGATTTTATGAATTTGAATGTTAATTATTTGAGTTGGTTTCTTTCAAAATTATTCAGCCATCGGGACAATATGCTCCTCCAATCGATCATAGGGAACCTCCAGCAATGAGTGAAGCAGAATTCGAAGAAGTAATGAGCAGAAATAGGACTGTCTCCAGCTCTGCGATTTCCAGAGCAGTTTCTGACGCAGCGGCAGGTAAGTTTTAACTAAGAACTAAAAGAAGCTGTATTTGTGTATCCACTTTCATCAGAAAAATGTGAATAATATAATAACCAATCATTTTGCAGGAGAGTTCGCCAGTGCGATCGAAACTTTGGTAACTGCAATTTCTTTGATAAAACAATCAAAGGTTGCACAAGATGATCGCTGCAAAATATTAATAAGTTCTCTTCAAGATACGTTGCATGGTATTGAAGCAAAAAGTTACGGAAGACGAGGTGAGGGTGAGACTTAAATATGAGAAACTGAGGACATTTGGCGTAGAGGTTTTATTTTGCCGCTTTCTCGGTTACTATTTACCAATTTTAATATGATTTCGTTTTGATACATGTTTACAGAGCGCTCTCGCTCCAGGGAACGAGATCGTCATCGTCGCAGTAGAAGGGAACGCTCCCGTAGTCGTGAACGCGAGTATCGCGATAGGAGTCGAGATCGCTATTACGAATATCCACGTGAACGTTCAAGAAGTAGGGAAAGAGAATACCGCGAGCGTAATCGAGAGGAAGGGTACGTGTTTATCTTTTTATTTATTATTTTACTTACTGCGCCACTAAATTTAAATAGTAAGCATCGCCGGAGCTTTTTGAAAAAGTGAAATCAATTTGGATGTTATTACAGGAGCAGTAGATATTATGATGATAGGTATCGTGAGCGGGACCGCAGTGAACGTGAGAGGGAACGTTCCAGCCGGGGAGAGCCGGAGAGAAGTCGTGAGAGGGAAAGAGAACGGGAACCTGAGAGGGAGGTGGTGCATCGCGCCCCTCGCCATTAATCATTCAGTGATAAACAGGACAACTCTGTCATGTATCACGTCACACTGAATTAAAACTGTTTTTGTATTTTTGTCATATTGTTTAGCGTTGAGTCCCCTAGAAGAAGTAAGTTACAGTTTCAGTGTTAAAAGAATAATAACCATATAATATGTATGAACTAAATAAAAAGAATACGATACAGTACAGACAGCGTGTCTTTGTAAAATACAAATTATGTAATTTAATTAATGTGTTTTATGTATCAAAAAGCAATATGCTGTGTAAACTAGATATATAAGTTCTTAACTCATCAACTCAAATTATATAATAGTTATACTTTGGCTGTAATTACTGTTGTACAGATCTAGCCTAATTATCTTCTGTAAAATTCAGTTCGAGGACTTATTGGAAAATATTCATAATACGCCTAGCTATTGTAAATGTATCTTGCGTGTGTTACGGAGGGGTAGAACCAGAGTTATATCACTGAATGTGCCAGCACAACACCCAAAAGGGTGTACGACTGATATAGTGCAAATAGATTTTATTTATTGACAATTTTATACAATATTTATATTGGATTATTACAATACATTAATTCCTATATTTTTAAACATTTGCAGATTCTATAATTATTTTAACTTAATGAACTTTTTATGCAACTTTACATATTGTTGCTGTATGTGTCCCTGATCGAATTATTGTGTATTGTAATCGCAAACCGATTTTACCTGTAAATCTTAATTGACAATTCACATTGATTTATTAATAATATATCTTAAAACTAGCCGTATTTCTAAAATGTAAAGAATTGAGAAACATTTTGATAATCGTAAATTTGAAATTTACTTTCAGTGAGAGGTATAGGCAACGTCATAGTATTGAAGATGTAAACTATAAGATTATATGTCAGTGTGCTTGGGTGCTCTATTGTAGCACTAAATTAGTTAAACAATTATTTTTTGTTCACTACTATAAATATATTTAATGTTTAGTTTGGTATGCTATATGTTTAGGCCTTACTAATATTTATTGTTTTAAAATTGTGTGAATGTCCACATGCATACAATTTAGGGTTGCTACCTCTTTTTTAATGGAGTTAGGGTCTGCCTGTGAATGTACTTTAGATAAATATGCAGCTATTCGTCTTTTACTTTTACCAAAAGTTGTGATAATTACATAAGATATTCCTAAACTGAACAACAAATAGCATCATCGATTAAGGTAGGCTGTTAAAAATGTATTCCAAATGGGCAATGTAATCGCCTGATCTGTGGAGTTGCAAAATGTGCTCTACTATAATGTAATACCAGTTGCTCATCCTAAATAAGCAGACCATATTGCCTTACACAACATATTTAATAGACTGATTATGATCTTACGATAGATGTAAACCATAATAATATATTAGTATAATTATATGTTTTACGCAATGACTATTGATTACAAATATTTTAGCCAATTTTATAACATATTTATAAAATATCCATAATTTGTAGACATGTAAAAGGTCCATACGATATTAATGTGTTCTTTTAATTTCAAATCAAAACGATTTCTTTGATCGAAGTAGGGCAAGTGCGTCTTTATACGTATAATAATTATCTACTTTTTATATTAGTTAAATAATTTATTTCTAAAATGATAGTTCAACAACCCAAACAAAGATCTAGGCCTAACAATCAACAAAAGTAACTATGTCTTCATTGACCTCTAAATTGTGTACGAAGCACTTAATTTAATTGGATAACTTTTCTTCGCAGTCGTTTGTAAAGAAGTTGTAAAACTGGAGCAAAAGTTATCCTGTCGACAATTATGTAATATATTTGGCTGCTTTGAGTTTTTATTTTTATATTCAATGAGGGGATTTATAATAGTTACCGATGAATAAGATAAAATATAATCTTCTATTCCAAGCTAAATACCTAGATGTTCACCTTCCCAAAATTCTCAAACCCTATTTGCCCTTTTCCCTAAACAAATTAAACAATCCCTACAATGTCCCCAAAATTTCATATCTAATACATATCAAAGTAAATATATCAAATTGATTCCATTAGTGTAGTTAAAGATAGCTGTTATCGTATATCGAAAATGTATGCATATTTACTAATATAACGTACTATCTATATATATTCCAAATCCAAATTCGCTGCAACGAATCTCGACGAATCGAAACTACCTCAGCAATCTTGGACTCATGGATACCACGGACGTTAATTAATGTTAATTAATTATTATAATAAGATAAGTAAGTCGTTTGAACTCAAATCTGCACATCTCATGGGAAACATGCAAAACCATGACCATTAAAGTTCAGGCTACAAGCATTGATATGTAAATACGCTACATGATATTAACATTACTAATATAACTACGTTGAATATGCATGCCACATATTATAGCCTTAAAATTGCTTAACTACCTAAACTGTTATTTTTGATTACAAGAGTTACGGTACGATGTAGTATTATTGTGGCTCTAACATATCACTATCATAAATTAATTAGTACACTGTATCAGTATTAATATGCATTATTCATGATTATAACTATAATAGTAGGTTAAACCAACTAAACTATTAATTGGGTAAAAAAGTGAGTTGTTTTACTGAAAGGGTTTGGGTAGTTATAAGTACTTCGACTTTTAGACCACAAGAAGAGGTAAGTTATCAACCGTTGTGTTGGTTAAGTTAGGATGCAATAAAATTTATAAAACGACAATTGTGAAATACTACTTCATGGAATATAATTCTGTGAATTCATATCAATGTACTCATTAGTAAATGTTAAATTTCTTGAAGGTTCGAGTAAATATTGGCTGTGCACAGCCAATATCTACTCGAACACAGCTTTACATAACCAAAATTCATAATATTGTAAGGTATTTATTTCAGACTGATTAGTATACAACTACACTAGAGTGTATTTATTGTATCATAGGAAATGTAAATGAATGCCTACCACAACGCAATACCTACTCCTCTATAAACTGATAATACCCCTGAGAGGCCAGTCTGCTGAATGGTTTTGTGAAAAATATACATAAATAATAATTTACATACCAAATATTATTTAGATTTTTATTAACGATTTATTGACTCTAATAGTAATATTTTTTACATACATTAGAGATTACAAAATATTCGTAACCATAGATGTACATGGTTTTGTAACATATTATTACCCCTGCGACATTATCATCCCCATCAAAAATAATACAGAGGCGCACTATTTGTAATAACTTATGTAATGCCTTTTTATAAATATGCGGCAGTTCATGCACAGTTAATCTTATATACGGATAATATTGTTAAATAAACAATTTGGATTTGATAGAACCCTGCCTTGTAATAGTGTTCTTATCAACTAAGAATACTTTCTTCGTATTAAGTTTGACGACAGAGTTTTGTAAATCAGGGTTGCTAATCTTCAAAACTGTCATTACAAGAAGCTGTACAAATGAGGAAAAAGTTACCCTACACTTAATTTTTGTATTTTCGCTTAATCTTAGTCATTCATTTGTATTCGTATTACACACAAAATACTTTATTCATCATAAGATGTTGACAAAGGTAATTTTTAATGTATTTGTAGTTCATTTATATACTATAATAACTTCACAAAACATGCTACATAGGATTAGCTGGAAGAATAATATATTACTTACGATTAATACCAACGTACTTACTAAACATGCACTGTATGCATATATTACTTGAAATTACGGAAACTACGTTGTAGTATCAAACAGAGCAAAGGAATGTATGAACCAAATTATTAACAATATATATAATTAACAGCTCCAAAGCTACTGAATCAGTATTCTATATAATGTAATAATCTTTACTGTATAATTTAATGACTATGGGGACGAAGGTATACAAATATTTCCCCTATTAGTTTAATTTAACACATATTAATTAATTAAGTACCCACATAAGACGGGAGATTACTGTAGTTGACAGACAATCGTCATCCATTCTTTGAAAGAGCAAAGTTTAGGATCCTGTTTCTGTTTCCTCAGACATGCCATTTGTATTGTTTTCATTGCTTTCAGATTTTTCCCACTCGTCCAGATTATCTAATCCATTTGGCTGTCTTTTCAAAGCAGCAATATCTTTCTGTAATAGATTTTTTATAAATGAGTCTTTGTAATGAATAATTTAAGTCTCACAGTATGTGATTTAATTTGTATTAAGAATATCCTGTTCTATGTAATAGTTAGTGGTAATGGATGGCTTACGGCTTTGTCGATTTTAGCAAACTTGTCAAACATTTTACTATAAATTAGCTTCTCTTTTTGCGTATGCTCTTTCATTAGCTTCTCGCAAATGGCAATTTGCTGAAGTGCAGCTTTATTATTGGGATCTAGCTCACGAACTTTTAGAAAGTCTGCTTTTGCTCCATTTGGTTCGTTTAAGCCAATATTCGCAAGCCCTCTTCGGTACAAGCCCTTAACATTGTTAGGTTCTAAGATTAATGCTTCATCGGCACAACGTAGAGCTTGAACGTGGTCATTTAGCTTAATGTAGCAAATAGCTTGGTTCAGATATCCAACAGCCAGTAAACTTTTCCTTTCGGTTTCTTCATCACCAACGAGCACTGCCAAAATAATGAATATGTCAATATGCGCCACTGTATGACTTATCTGCAGCACTTTACTTCACAGACATACGAATTGCCAAACACAAACATCTTTTGATTTTTGAGATTGTTTGCAATTTTAGTATAAGTATGTGAAGTACAGCTGCGAATGCTATTAATTACGGTATTGATATACTTATTGCTCATAGGTCAATATGTCGACTGTAATTATGACTGAAATAATGATGTTTTGTTCACTTACTTGCTTCGGTCTTCAAGAAGTCTATTATTCTTTTATACTGCTTGGCAGCCAACAAATATTTTTCATTTTTGAAGTAGTTAGTACCCTTTTCTTTGAATCCCCTTGACATCTCCAGCTTTTCTTTTCCTTCTAACTGCCAATTTTCTTTAGCCTGCAAAATATTAAACTCGTTAATATCATTTTAGATGAATGGAATTTTAATTAGGAACTGCTAGTGTGACTTTGCGTTTTATTACCTTTTCAAAGTGCTTCAGTTCGACCAAATATTCCAAGTCAGTCTCAGGAGGAACTCCTAGTGCCTCATTCCCTGATGTCCCGAATGCGTATTTCGATTGTAATTTAATGAGTGACTTCTCTTTCTCGCTAAACTTATACAATGCTTTCTCCAAACCATAGGGAATGTTTTCTACGGTCCCTTCTCCCAATGGGAACGTGACCTCACGTTTATCAAATACTTTTCCGCCGAATGATCCTTCAAGTGAAACTGTTACACAAATACAACAAACACAATTAGTACAACATGGAAGTGATTATGCACACATGAATGATACACAATTTCAGATGTAATAAGAACATTGAAATACGACAAATTTATGAATTAATACCTGTTACATTAGCTCCATCGTTCGGACTAAGATATTTGGAGGTCCCTTCAACAATCTTCCGGCGCAGGATACCACCAGTTTTTCTCGTTGTCAAATCTTCGTCTTTCCAGTACAAAAGTTCGACCTAAGTATGAGTCAATATTAATACCGTGTTACTATTTTATTCTAAAGGATATATGGATAATAAATGATATAAAAAGTTCCAAACTGAACAAAATGCATTTTACTTTAACACTACTCACCTCAAATATTAATGTGGAGTTAGCTGGGATCTTTCCACTGTCTGTGGCGCCATATCCGTAATCTGGATGGACGATCAATCGAGACTTTTCACCTTTTTTCATCGTAGCTACTCCTTCTTCCCATCCTTTAATAACGCTTTCTGGAAATTCATAATTTCAGAAATCTAAATTAAGAATGCAACACAATACATGCATACATACAAACTTTGGTATAGGTAGATTCGCAAACATTTTGCATTGCATAATGTAAAGGTGAAGTTTGCAATACCTTTTCCAAGCATGAAATTGAAAGGCTTTCGGCTGCGATCAAATTCCGTTCCGTCAGGCAAAGTCCCCACATAGTGTACAAATACCTCCGTTCCATTTCCAGGGGTTTCATCGGTTTCACCTTCTGTAATAATTTCCTTGAATAATTTTCCATCTTGAGCCTTCGATACATCAATCGCATTAGGACCCAGCGTGTAATTCAGCTTAACAGGAGTATCTTCCGCCATTGTTTACTGAGATCAGGTTTAGGTTTCGCTAAAACGGAAAAAAATATTTTTATAATATAGTAGACACAATTGATTCCTTCAATGAACACGTGACAGGGTATATTAGAGCATGGTTTTATGTGTTGTACATAATGCATTGTCTTTCCTGTATAGGACACAAAATGTCCTAATTTCTCAAAGATTCTAATTAATCTCGCCTTTACAGCTATATAAATATGTAAGTATTAACACGTATCGTAGTCATAAAACATGCATCCTATCAAATAAAAGCAGAGACATATTTAATGAAAGCCTTTGAAATGCTAATTATCTAGGATATATATGAAGCAAAAAACTATTTTACTTACCAGTCAGATTTAGATACATATTAAGATAAACTATCAAGGCAACTACAACTTACGACATGCATAAATGCAACAACTACTGCAATGTAGTCATTAGATAAGTAATTTTGATAATGAAAGACATTATCGATTATTATTTACCATAATTTAATATTCTAGATTCTCATATTAAAAGCTAAAAAGAAAAACTATCGTGTATATCTGTAATTTCTCTGAAAAAATAGACCTGTATTACGGTCATTGTGGCGGAAGAAGCGTCACAAAAGCCTCTCATCCGGAATTTATTACCAATTAAAGAATCTAATAGCAAACTGTAAATTTTAATGGTTTCAGCCTTACACAATTACATTGGGCTTCATTGTAGCTCATGGGAAACTCTTACCACACTTAGGGACGTTGCCAGAAAGCGTTTGTAATATATTTAAGACAAGTTTATTAAATTATGGGAGTACACTGTAGATTTGAATAGACACTTTGTCTACTTTGAAACTTGGACGAATTTGTTCTAGTATTTATGTTGGAATCTCTATCAAGCGATTGAAGCATAAAGGGCAAAACCCCCAAGTCAACGGGAACCTCAAAATTGTACATTACGAGCATAGCGATATACGAGTATATGACTACAGTACAGATGCGATCAAAAACGAAAAATTAGTAAATAAGCTTAAAAGCTAACATGCCCATTGTTGCATTACAAAAATATTGGATGAATTGTGCTACTAATTTACATCTTGGTTTAAAATCTAATTATTCACCTACATCGAAATTAGTTTATTTAACATGTCAAGACACACATGACGAGAAGCATACGATGTGGAAATCATCCTAAATCCTCCTGGACAATTAACATACAAATAAAAAATGGCAAGATATACTAATAGTAGTTGTGATTTTTCATTAAAGCGTAAACTATTTAACAAAATTCCTAATCAAAGCAACAAACTGCATCTATAGTAGCTCGGGCACCTAGTTAGAGATCTGGGAAAGAAAATCTCTACACGGAACTAGTTTGAATTTCATTACCCGACCAGACCTTACGGATACTGAAATTGTGCTTCACTCGAAGCTGCGTGAATGATTTTTCTTCAAAAAATAGTTCACTCCACGATGTACCTTAGCAGAATGTACATACGCAGTAAACAACTAAACAACATACTGTAAATACAGATTCAGTTCCCCACATCTAAATAATTTCCCATTGTGTGTAAAATACCCCACAGATAAACAGAATACATCAGCATACAGCATAGCATAGCAACAGATCAATTTAAGCCCACGAAAATCCAATTTCCCATACGTAAACTTTCGGTTTTTACTGTATACTATAATAATGCACAATAATATATTCTTACAACTTTAGTTTTATCCACGGATCCTACCCAAGTTGATAGATGCGTAAGTAGCTGAATGTTTGCAGAATTATTACTCACAAGTCTTAGAAGTCTTCTAGATTCCGAATTGCTAATATTTGGAGCACAGGGCACTTTTTCTCGAACTATGACACCAGGAATTGGCAATAAGCAGCTGAAGAGATCTGTGGAGGCTGTGATGTTCCAAGAAGTTACCACGGTGCGGTATTCAGTAATCGAGTAATCCACAAGAAGATAAATATAAATGTGAAAGATAAATGTAAAGACAGTCAAAACAATCTGAATGCTGAAACAAACCAAAAAGTAATAAATCGGAATATAAAACGAGAAATTCTGCAGATGAAAAAGTAATCAGTGAATAGTACTTTTTAAAACAATGGCTTACCTTATTGTGACTTTAGGAGGATTTCTGGTTCTGGACTGACTGAAGGGGATTGACGCAAAGATTAAACCTGTAGCATTCGGCGGGTCTCAGCGAAAATTCTCGAAGTATCGAATAGAACTGAGAATCTTCATTCTACGTCCTCCTCCAACACACTCTTCTTCGTTGTACAGTGTATTGTCTAGCTACGTAATAGCGTAATATAATACCATGAGTTTATGTAATAGCATGGTATGGGTTTTGTACAATACTGCACTGTGACTACTGTAAAAGCATCATGTTTTGGCAGAAAGTACATACGTAAAGATGTGGTTTTAAGTAAATACGTAGCCGGTATACACAACACACACCACGCTGCATCGCATTGCATCTCTCTCAGTGTTTACAGGACATATACATATATGCAATGCAATGTAATAATATTATGCATTAACATGTTATGTTTATGTAATATCACGTAATAAATATTATGCCGGAAACAAGCAAACACTCGAATCGATCTGCCGATACCAAATAATGTTGATTCATGTAAGCAACTTTTCCTTTTGCATCGTAATAATAATATTTAACTAACTGATATACTATATATGATATATTATATTCATTATTTTTTATACCACATATGTTTCTCGTATTGAATGATTTTTAATATAGTAGTATTTTCTCAGGGGTCTAATTAATAAGTTTTAACTTCAGAGGGATAAGATACTCGTATGTGGAGATAAGTTTCTGTTTGTTTGTACTAAAGTATGAGTTTCAATTAAGCCCAATTTGCTCATTCATGGGATGTCATGGGCAAAAGCTAATAAGCTGTAAAATAAACATGGTAAATATTAGTATGCCCATATTTCATGAGTTGGGAAATTACTTATTAGTAGAAGACAATCTACTGATTACAATAATAGTTGCATAGAATAGCATGGCGTGTTAAAATTGACTTCACATTTTTTCTTTAGTCACGTCTTTATTACTTTTCCACGAGAAAAATATCTCAGAGTATTTGTAAGGTTAAAAATTAAATTACATTAAAATGACGGAATACATTTATTTAAAAATCTAAATTACGTATTAGTATGCCCAAAAAGCATTAAAGGCGTAATATAATATTTCTATATAAAAAGGAAATAACTTCTAAACAGTACAGGGGAATAATTGAGAACAATATATTAAGCATTAAAACATTGGTTTGGGAATTATGCACTGTTCTGTCTTAACATATTAATGTAACACAGGTACAGGTAAGAATATTACACTCAATGAAGTCTAAATAAAAACATTACTCTATAATATTATAATTAACATTTAAAATAGCTGATATGATCTGCAACACAAGTAACAGAATTTCTTGCAAATCAATAATCCCTAACTCACCACTAGCAAGGTGCAATACGAATCATTATGTTAGGCGTAACATATTTCTACAAAGTCAACTATTGTAGGAAGATAGAAATTTAATATACCTTAATTATCTGTAATTGGCGTGGCGATGTATTAAATACATCAAACCTGGTACTACTTGGTGCAATAATCGATTAAAACTATTAACTATTAAAAGTACATAACAGTATTACGAAACCAATTTTAACCAAATACCTAATACTCCAATATAATAATAATAATACTATGATGTAACAGCAGGTAAATCATGAAGGTACCTTTCGTTGACATTCAGGAGGAGATACACTATAATCTTCTAAGGAGAAGTAGGTATTGTAATTCTTAAGTAAAAACCTGTTCGAACACAAACATAAATTATCACCCAACATTACAAAAAAAAATCCATTAGCGATTAGCAAATGTGTAAAGACGTGAAATAACTTTATCTGGTAAGACACAAATATATCAAAATATCAAAGAAATTCATTACTTACTTTGACAAGTCTTCAATGCACTTTTTTAAAACATCTACAGCTTCAATATCCATTGTAGTATACGATAAACAAGGTCCAAGTTTAGCTAGTATAAACGACAAATCAAATTAAAAAGACTAAAATAAAGATAAATAAATAATTATGGAACTGAAGTCTGAAGTGATGAGAACTTACTAAAGAACCGTAGAAGATGCGCAGCTCCGTACATTGACGACATCAGAGAATCACTCTCAGAATCTTGCCCTTTTAATATCTAAGAGAACAATTCAGATTCTTATTTAATTGATATTACTTTTCCGCTATAAATTATTATCCAAAATATAAGTAAATAGTTTACATCTATATACTGCTGCCTCTCAAATTTGTAGAGGAGTTGTGATCCTAACATAGCGTCGAAATATTCCTTGATGCCTCCACATAGTTCTGAGGCTTGAATGTCGCTCTTCTTTCTTGTTTTTACATAATCATCCAAAATACTTTTCACAGTATGACGTCCTGGAATTTTTATGAGCTGAAAATATTAAAAGCATTTTACAAAAATTGTCATTGGCTTATTCTACATAATAATTTTAACCAGCCCTTATAATTATCCATCAATTAAGCATGCAAGTGTCAAACTACCTTAACAAACGTAGCAGTTATTAAATATTTTAACATACATTTTTCACATTCAGGATCTTTAAATATGAAATACAAAAACCCGATTGGTGTAACTGTAGGTACAAAATATGGCCTAACTGATAATTAAAAAGTACATGTTTTATCTAGCAAAATTATAGTTGCCTTTCTTACCCGCTTCTGACGCGTAACATAATCCCAGTCATCGACCAAAAACAGCTTGAGTTGTTCCGGAAGCGTCACATTAATTTCTTGCTTTACAATGTACTGTCTCTCCTTTAAATTAAAATGTTAACACATTGTTACATTTCTATGCATACATAACTAACATACTTTTACATACAAATGCATGTGATGCTTACAGGTTCGACATATTCACTGCGTTTTCGTTTTTTTGGAGCATCGCCATCAATTGACTCCGATTTAACACTACCACTTTTCAACTTGAGACCCTTTTGATCCATTATGGGAGTTGAACAACGAGAATCTGAAGCAGAAAGATTACCGCTGCTAGTATCACTTCCCAGAGACTTCTTTTTCCCAAGTACTGGTAGCTTACCTGGCAGTTTATTTTTGGCAGTTCTTCTATATTAGCAAAAATGAAAAACATTAAAGTCAAAACTCGAGATAGTGCCTACAGATAGATAATATACTTATTGTTAGTAGATAAATAGCATTCACTCCCAAAAATTGAAAATTCTCGGGTTTGTCTAATTATATTATATTTTGTAACTTACACATTATCCGCGTGGGCTTGTTTTAATTCTTTTTGTCTTTCCAAATTATATTCACTGAATTTAAGGATTCGTTTTTCAGGTACCCATTCATCCCAGCTGCAATTTAAGGTAACACATAGCTCAATTTAGCATTATAACATCCTAAATCCTATCAACTCTAAATCAAATATAGGTACTAAATACGTCTCTTTTTGTAAACATCATTTATTGGCATTTCATATTTCAGTCATATTAGTAGAGCACATACCTTTTATTCCACCCAGCATAATGCACCCAATAGAAATATTCTTTTTCTTTCTCTTTATAGTCAGTCTTATTTACTTTTGCTTCATAGATTAAAGGGCCATGAAAACACAAAACTCTTTCCTGGTCCGCAAAGTGGGGAACTGTATTAACAAAATATTTAATTTAATTTATTTATCTTTGATAGCGAATGTGCCTAATGTGCAAATACTTAAATAAGTTTGATCCCTAACCATAATACATCACAATAGATGAGTTTCACCGTACCGCATTACGTTTGGACTTAGAAAAAATCAACTTTTTGGATCCCCTTATAACCTGGTACCAAATGTGTATCAATCGAAAGTACTAGTAAAGGGCTTTAAAATAATACTAATTTCGATTTTCTACGGTGCCCCGTTCATGAGTAATCAATGGGATCCGAAAAATTTGAAACCCGGATTTTTGTATTACTCATGAACGGAATACCGTAGAAAATCGAAATTACTGTTATTTTAAAACCCTTTACTAGTACTTTCGATTGATACACATTTGGTACCAGGTTATAAGGGGATCCAAAAAGTTTAAGTCCCAACGTAATGCGGTTCGGGGAAACTCATCTATATTACAAAACGTTTTATTTGAAAGTAATAAAATTGAAAGTAATAAATATATTAATACCTTCTTTTTGGCCTTTTGGTGACGCCATTTGCGGAGGAAAAGTTATAATTTTGTCAGAACTTTCGGACTCCGAAGTTCAGATGTCAGAAAATGTAGTCTGTTTGTCCCGGGCCTGTTTTCTGTACTATAAGTGACGATAAGGTGACTAATTCTAATCCAAACACCGAAAGAGAAACGTTCAAACGTTTGACAGAAATGCGCTGGTATCCAAAATTACAGATTCGAATAATTATTTCAAGTTTACAGAATACCTAATGTAAAAATGAAAACAAAAATAGAAATTAGATTCTTATGATTTGGACGATATTAATTATTTTTACAATAGTTGTCAACATACCTCAACTATCACATTGTGTTGTTTTTTAGGTACATTTATATTTTTAATATTTAATCTAATTTGTACGAAGTTATACAATTGCAATTTGCAATGTCCAGAAAAGAGTGAAAAGAAGACGTCACCTTATTAATCAAAGAAAATAAAACCCGCCACAGCTGGAAACTGAAACAAGAAGGAATCGCGCTTATTCTTACCCGTATCAATGTATAGACGCCTCGCTCGCCATGCTAATGCTACAATTTTTATATGGTCAACAAACAAAGTAAACGAATTGTTTTGTTTTTGAGACTGAAATGTGAGACTACTCGTCGGAGGCTCGGCAGAACGGAAAGCGGACGGAATACAGGTGTCTCAACTTCTCTCATCTTTTATTTAGTATGATCGAGATTCGTGTCTTAGTAATTGTAATTAGTATAATCAGAGTCTGCCTGGTCACACATCACACAGTAAGTACATATTGTAGTACATAGTCTACATAGTAAGGAAGTAAAGGACAAATAAAAGTAAAGTAGATAATACGCCAAGATCACAGGCACTTAAAGTGTATTATCAATATTATGCGTTGTATTGATTCACAAATTATGAATATCAAACAAAATAATTACAAAACTAACAGGTTGTTAATGTGGAACTGAGGCTGGTGGAAGTGGAAGTGAACGTTAAGTCAGGCTAGTCAGGTAAGTTAAGTTGTAAGGAAATGAGGTAAGATGAGACTTAAAAATGCATATTCCCATGTTATGCTACGTGTTTGACAATTTTCATATATCAATTCAATAGCAATCGATTCAATAAAATTACATACTTATTCTTACGAAATACTGCTGAATGTGTTTTCCTGTGCACAAAAAATCTTCATATTCATTTAACATGTAAACTCTAGTGCCAGACATTCCCTTCTGATACATTCACATGTTGTAACATATTTTTGTAAGTTAAAAACATCACAAATCTACAAACATTAGTATACAGGTGAATACCAATTAAAATAAATGAGTTTAGTACAATGTTTTTATAAACAAGCAAAAGCTTATCAAATAGTACCCACGACACGACGATAAAATGTAAATTAATCTGTCAGCACCATAAAAAATTATATTTTATTATTTTACCAATTGATTTTCAAATAGTCAGATGGGTGGAAGTAAAGGCATTTGCGTGGAATCGAGGCATGGAGTGTCAATTGCGTGTCCAGGATTCCAATTGCAATCCTAGCATGAATCCCCAAGCCTAGGACAAAGTGACATTTATTTTGCCATACCACTTGGTTTGCATCCATTTTGCAATTGTTTATTATCATTAGTCATTACAAAATGGCATAACACTAATATTTATTTCACCCAGGGCCTTAAAGTTTTTAACCGTTTCTGCATTCCAAAAGCATTTGCTTACTTTATTAGATAAGAAAGTAGTTTGCCTGGTTAGTTATCTCTATTATGGTGTTTAATTTAGCTTGGCTTTATATCCTTCTATTAGCTAACCGTTGCGTTGGTATAACCTTACAGTTGTAGATTTTCAGTAAACAAATATAAAATATATTTAATACACTTTAACAGTTCAACATTCTTATATAACGAATGTTTTACCAAAAACAGTTACAAAGAAGGTTTTACCCACCACCCAACTTGCATACATAATATATAATAAATAATACAGCATAAGCACATAGCGTTGAACTAGCTCTCACTATATTCAGTAAGTTTCCTAGCCTAATCTCAAGTACCTCAGCACAGCATCCTAAACCCTAAATAACAGTTTACCTATAACTGAGATTGTGTCTACGCATTAATTACAAACGAACACAACCCAACGCAGTTTGGCACCTTGACTTTGACATTTGATTTGCTGTTTTATTTTACTACCGCAGCATTAACACTTTAACACTATCACATTTTAAGTGAAGTTGAGACGCTCCGGGAAGTTTTATTCAGTAAATCAGCTTTGATATGTACCTACATCTTTGTCTTCCAATAGCAAGTTATTGTTTTTGTTGGCTAATTGGCTTTTAATGTGTATTTCTTTCCGTGTTGACAATCTTAGGTTGGCGTTGGAAAGCCTTTTTTTATTGGACTTCGGTTGGCACTGGCAGGAACAACTTGGTCTCAATCTTAATTCTATCAACGTAGTTTTACATTTACAAGATGGTTGTGTTACAAGTTTTTATCTCATTTTCTGGAGCCATTCTCATTTACTTCCCGTGGTGCATTATTGCCGGGCCCAAGAGTATTAACATCAGAAAGCCGAATATAATTCTCATAATCGCAGATGATTTGGTGAGTAAAATCTTTAATTTTGAGACAAAAAGTTTACTCTATAAAGGCACACCTGCTTAATGGAAACAAGTTTTAGACAATATCATTAAACATTGTCAATTTAAATGCTGGTTTTAACTGCAGGGATTCAATGATGTCAGTTTTCATGGCTCTGCTCAAATCCCAACACCCAATATTGATGCATTGGCCTTCTCTGGGGTGATATTAAATAGCTATTATGTATCACCAATTTGCACACCTTCGCGAAGTGCTTTATTCAGTGGAAAGCATCCCATACATACAGGTAAGCATGAAGTTTGGAGACTATGAAGTCACACATTTCCATGGTCAGCTTATATATCAGTACAAAATATTAAAGAATTACAATTTGCAAATTAGAGATATTTTAAGGATTGCTTGTATTGAGTTGCAAATATGATTTTACAATATAGATAGCAGCATAATCGTTTTAATTCTTAAACGGTAACCTATTTAATGTTGATTAATTATATGCTACTATATAACTATGTTAACCATAATTAGATAATTACTTACTATGAGTAATTACTATGTATATATGTCCACTTGGGATGTATTTTATATTTATTTTGGAGTACCGTATTCACTCTAATAAGCGCCCATGGGCGCTTATTCAAATTGGAGGTTTTTGGAGTGGGCGCTTATTAGAGAGTGGGCGCTTTTTGGAGAGTGGGCGCTTATTTATTATTTTGAATTTGGCATAATACATTTA
>JAQFYC010003514.1:0-20488 GCA_034694165.1 Tomocerus mixtus
GGATGTGTATGTACTAATAGTGTAATGAAGTAAATCCATAAGCTAAGGAAAGAATATTTTATTTTACAGTCGTGTTCTACTGGTATGGTGTGAATTCTGAATATAAGAAATAATGAGGCACCGACCGTTCCGTAAGTACAGAATCTGATAGTAGGGACAATATACAAGGTAGTTAAGTTATCTATTGTAGAGTGTAATCTAGTAATGCAACTTTTGTTTTACCCCATTCAGGTCGCACACTCACACAAGTTCTCACTTTTTAAAACGAACGCTATCGCTTTGGGGTTACTATGCACTCTGACCGCTTTCTATTGTAAAATAAACTTCTTTGCAAACTAACTAACGAATTATATACTAGAATTAACTCAATCCATAGGTATCTCTACTAAAAAGAATAGAAAATAGCAGAATAGGTATAGTAGACAACGTAACTAGAGGTACTAAAGGACAACTCTATTAGTTTTAGTGCAACTTCACTATTTACTTTAACTACGATTTCCCTTATAATGGTAGTTACCATATGAGATATAATATACAATTGGATCTTGTATGGTTGCATACAAATAATATATATATATGGTTATACTAAATGCATTTGCAAGACTGCTCTAGTCAAACGTGGAAAAATCTTTACGCTTAAAATTAAATATCGAAACTCCATCAAATTGTACATTTAACGTATAGTACTTTATGTAAGTGTATTATAATATTATAATATGTATTGGTAAGACATAAGCGCTATCTTTTCAAATGCAAAATCTGTATTGGCAGTTGCTTAACGAAATCCTAAACTATACCATAGTTATTAAATTAATGTCCCGGCAGATACTAATTACTTTTTGAATAATTATACCTTCGTTAGAGAGGAATTTATATAAAAAAGCTAAAAGTGAATTACGATCGGGAAAACCTTATATTAAGAAAAGTTAATGGAAAAGAGTTGTTTTATAATTATTTTGATTATTCGAAAACTTATCACACGTATTGTGTAACGAGGCTGGGTGTTGTATCTGTAGTCAGCGTTAATGTGAAAAAGATTATTTTCATCTTGCGTATTTTGTGGAATGGTAACAATTTACTCATGCATTGGTATTATATCAATAGTAATAGGATTAGCGTGCTAAATCGTTTTGTTGAAGAATATAAAATATAATGTAGTTGATAAATGCACACACGCTCATCCTTTAAATATTTTATTTGCATTTTACATGCTAACTATACACTATATACCTAGTTAAGCATTTAGATTTACTAATCGTGAAATATACATTGTGAAAATTCTCTAAACAAAAAACAGCACTTGTTTTGGTAAATGTGGTATAAGTTTGATATTTATGTAAGTTTACGTAATATACGTATACACGTTATATTATACTAAAACGCATTAAAATACATAATATAGCGATAACTATTAGGCACCTTATGATAAAATCATTTTTTTATTTAGTTTGAATTGATATGTTATTAAGATTCGATGTATGGGCTTAGGTTATCTATTTTACTGTAGGGAGCATAATATTATTGTATAAAAAATGTTGTCTTGTATAAGTTTATAAGTCTATTCACATAGCATGAGGTAAAATGCAATATTGAGTACAAACTACATAATGTACTTGCTCTGTGTATAAATTGTGTTAACATTGTGATGGTAGATGTGCAATGCCAATGCTGTCGAAGTCTATGTATTTGGCAAGTGTCAGTTAGTATAACAACGCAAATAAGTACTAGGGACCTTATTATCAGTAAGAACTTAAAGTACAACGTACCTCACAGTAATCTATTGGTATAACATGGCCACATAGATAAGCTATAAATAAATTAAGTAATACATTCATTAATAAAATATCTCTGTACTGTACCATAACTGAATACTTAAATCATTTTTATATAAACAAGGAAGGATAAATGCTATGTAAAGTTATAATTGATACAAACTTTTATTTAGAAGACATGACATTGTTATACAGACATATACAGTTCAACGTATAGGCAACGAAGTAGAGAACTTGGAATCTGTCGCTTTATAATTCTCTCCACATACTATCTGCACATGCTTCGGCATACAGAATCTAAAATCTAACAATGTAACGATTAATTTTCTTGCAATGTCACCGCATCCTTCCAAATCAAATTCCTTGTACAGTGATGTGCTAAGTTGGGGATTGAAATTCTTAATGCACTATATATAGTAGTTCCAAGTTTAATAAGTCTAAATGAAAAATATATAAGCTATGAAGAAAGAAATACTTATAGTATGAATTTTTATCATTAATTATGAGTAGATAGATAGTTTATTGGTTTATTCAGACTATATAAATAGCTGTAGCCCTTCCATCGTTTTGTATTAATTATGAATATGTGCACTTAAAAATAATTTACATTACATAATAAAACATAAGAAATGTATTATTACAAGCACACCAACAGGTCCATTCAAATTTCCATGATTTTTTATTGCTCATGATAGTTGTTGACGTGTTCCTTGATAGTGCTAACTACTGTTGTGCTGTAATTGTAAGTATATGAAGCAGTATAACTGGAATAAAAATATTTTGGAACAAAAAGTAGGCACACAGTTTGTATTCATGGTAGGATTAAGACTTTTTAGTGTCAATTCCCATGCAAATGGATATTATGGATGATATTTTAAGTCTTGATTTTACGACAAGACTATTGGCGATAACCTTCAGAAGACCTTTTTAAGAATGTTCTTGCACTTTTCCTGGATATAATATTTATATGGTTGATAACTATAAATATCTATAAACTACAATACCTAAATATGTTACACAATATAAATAGATTCAAATAAAGATTTACAATAAGGTCATCTGTAATGAAAATGATTTTATCCATGACTAATAAGCTGCTGCAGTTTAAAAAAATATTTTAACATTGGTTTTTCCTGATGAACATATTGAAGAATGCAACAACTACCTATTTTAACTATATTCTATTTTTAATTACATACAAACCAAAGGTCACATCACATCCATAGACAGTGAAAAACTATGTACTTAAATATAGAGCGCTTATCCTGCGTTTTTTCAATATTATTTAGGAGAATGGGAATTATGAAGGGTATTTTTATATTTCATATGTTCATAAATTATAAAACAGTGTAGGTAGTATGTAATTAATGAAATGGGAAGGGAAACACATTACGCAATCGTTTGTTAAGCCGTGGAATGTGAAAATTTTCCTTAAACGATAAAGGGGGCAATTTATTTTATATTTAGCTATTAGTTTTTAGAAACGAAATACTATAAGGATAACATGCACCATAATAACAATACTTTAATTATACTGCGGCTTATTTTACACATAGGTACCTAATACATAATAATAGGCCATTGAATTAATATAGTAGCTATATAGTGATTCCCAACTCACATTCATAATAGAACCGGACTTATGTAATGTTGGCCTTCCTTTCAGAGTTCATTTTCTTTGACGTTAACTGGAAAACTGGAACAGCCACTTTTGTGTGAAATATTATTTCTCACACGTACTGATAATGTGCCTATTCTATACTTGTACACTTTTTTAATTAAAATTCTGTCTGTACTCGTATCCAAAATAATTAAAAGTTATCTTCACTGTGAGCTAACATCTATTAATGAATCCAGACTTTTCATTGCCATCGATTCTTAGCTCTTAAAGGAACAATAAATAACTGAGTCATTTAAACAAAAAAATAGTTAACTATTCAGTTGTCTACTTTATAAGTACTTAATAGTGGAAAGCTATTGTTTAGCTCATTATGAAGATATAAAGCAGTCTTCCAGAATCTCACAGTTGTCCACAGTGGAGAATTGCTCTAAGATACTACATCGCTTAACAACTAAACGAAAAAATTCGCATTAACATTTATTGCAAGTAATGCACATACATTATTTAGAAAATATATGGCTCTGTGATCTCAATGAGTGGTTTTAAGGATTAAAAATGTAGTTTCTTACAATTTTTTTCAAAAATGGAAAATATTGGTAGAGCCTACTTACACAATGCTATGTACTTCAGGCTCAAGCTTACAAAATATGAGCGAAATCTGTATCTAAAAACCTAGCAAAATCAATTAGAGATTAGCAGGAGTTACGCTATGTGAAGTACTTTGTCAATGGAAAAATTGAAATACTTAACGAGCAATAATAGCTACTATGCATGGTAGTAATGAAAATCTATGTAAAGTATACGTAAGAGAAGCAAATCTTTATAATTATAGTAATTTACTCTGAATTTGCAACATTGTCTGTAATTGGCACAGTATGAAGGGTTAATACTTGCAATACTACATCTCTCGGCAATAACACTTACCATGAAGTGGTAAAACTTTTAATATTATGTTATATAGTCCTGGAAATGCAGATAGCTAAATATTTACATTTGTAATCTAAAAGAAGGAAACCCATTTGATAAGATAAGAGAGTGATAATGACAGGGCACTAGGGCATTAAATGTCATGAACGTCAAAACTCCTATTATTTTAATACCTATGCGCTCATTTAATTTTTGGCTAGACATTTTTGTTTACACAGTTTACAAATTAGATCAGGTACCACTAGTAAAACAATATAGGTATGTACTGTACCAACCTAAGGATTTTTAATCAACAAAACTATAAATAAAAACAAAGTTAACCTTATGTTACTAATCTGCAACTAAGTAAAGAATAATGCTAAATCTGTTTTTGTAATTAGCTAGTTAGTTAGCTTTGACTTTGTCTTTTTGTAATGGTTCCGAGCGAAGCGTTTCTTTTGGTGCTGACATATACAGCTAGTGTAAATAATTAGGAACGCTTGTTACTTAGAGAATTAAGTATTAAACCAACTTCATTAATTAGTTAAGTACTGAGAAATACCTACAGCAAAGTATTATCTACAGAGTTTTACTAAATGTGTATATAGTTTATCTGTACATTTAGGTCCTAGTTTTACTATTAGGCTTAAAAGGATAATTGTAAAAACTAGCGTCTTTACCCATGCATTCTAGAAACTAGCATTACAGTGTATATAAAAAATATTTATACGTGTACGTTATGTTAGAGTGAACTTGCATACTTTACATTAAGGTTTAAAAATGTGTGCCTGGTACACAAAAATAGCATGTCAGATATATTATGGTGCTACTGCTAACGTGACCTCTGTAATTTGATATTAGTGTAGTATATACTGCAAAAACTTACGATTAGTATGTGGCTAGGAAATTGGCTACTGTAAAAAGGCAGGCTAATTTTTTGCAAAGACGACGAGACTAAAAGTACTTATTTTACATTGCGTAATACACTAACTTGTTTAAGTAAAGCTCTATTAATCATAAAAAAGTAAATCAAAATGCAAGCACGCATTGCTGACGCATAAGTATATTTAGGCATCAAGTACTCGCATTGTTGCATTTCATGCTATCGCACCCATTTCTTTTTGATTTATTGAAATATGTAACATGATATAGGCTTTGATGGAAATGGTATTAAAAATTGCAAATAATTTTAAAAGTCTGCCTGGTCTGCCTAATCATTAAAAATTGCAGGGTCATTTTATTTTAAGGAACTATTATTTTCATGAAAGCATTTTATTATGGAGAGACAGCATGCGCAATTTTAGATTCAACATCTATCCTTTCTTTAATTACTAATTGAATGTTTAGTAGCTAAAATGTGTTTGTGGCCTCAACTCTTTCAATTTCATTAGATGTTATAGGATAACCTTTTGTTACATTTTTAACAACCAAAAAATTAAGTTATTTGTGCAAAATATCGTCCTAGTCTAGTCATATTCCCTTTATAAGCACCTGAACAGCATTGAATTGTGGAATAACCCAAAGATACTTATTTTAATAATAACACTGCACTGTACTCTAGTATTCGCTACCTACATTTAGTACCTAGTGTATTTTTTGCTTCCGCATTTTTTCTACTGTATGTTTAATTGAAATTAGTAGATATGGATTTACTATGCACTTTAGCAGTTAGCATGTTTGTTAGCCCATTCACCTACAACAATCTCTTTCTAAATTTTTATATTACATTATAGACTATTAAGAATCTATGTAGATTGTCTCACGGTTCAACGAACGTGAGTCTAAACAATTATACTTATGCAATATGGTTAGCTCATAATATTATTCTTGCGTTGAGTTAGTTTATTTAATTGACTACTTCTCCTGCTCTTTGCTCTCTTTGCAAGAATTTTAATAGTATGCTCTGTCTATGGTGTGTGTGATAGATAACTAAATGGGACATCTTATTCCACAGGCTCCAACATTTGCTATCATGCTAGAATACTTAGAAATAATGTGCCCTAAATTCAACATCCATTTCCACATTAGTATTAAGTGTAATATTATTACTAGAAATTACCAATATGTAAGTGCACAATGTAGTGTATACAGAGCTTACTTCTGCTACTTTATTAATTGCAGTTAATGCAATAGAATGTTGGGTGAGGGAGGATATATTAAACCAATATTGACACTTGGTCAGTTAAACTAATGTAGCTCCTAATGTAACTCCTAAACTAATATACTCCAACAATATAATTTTGTAAACACGAAAAACAAAATAAATACATATCAACCTATAGTATGGAAAACGCATAGGTAAGCAATAGAAAAGGCCATACTTACTCATTTTCCCTATGCCAGCAAAAGAACAAAGAAAACAATAGTTTACGGGAGATATGAAATGTGATAAGCAAAATTAGACACAATGACTCAGTTTTTGCACAGGTTTGTTATACTGGATAATGGATAACTATTATATATTTGCAATTGACAATTTCTGACGTATCAAAAGCATCATCGTACATTTAGACTACTCACATACATGTCACATGAATACGTAAACGTTGTATCATCAAATCTGTTTTAGCCCGCCCGAGTGTGCGAGGCTGGCTTATGTAATCGCAATGTCTGTCCGCGCGTCTGTCTTCACGATAACTCAAGAACGCTTTGAGTTAGGATGATGAAACTTGGTATGCAACATGTTCTTATGATGCCTAGATAGCCTATTGTTTTTGATAAAAATCGTTCTATATGTTCCTGGCATAAGACTGCTTATAATTTGTCTTCATTTTAATAGAAAATAAAGAAATTGGTGTATTGAAACATAAGATACTGCTTCCACGTTGTCTTCATTTTGATAGTCGACATAAAATCAACAGAAATATGGAAATATTTCATACCGCTTCCACTTATACACAATTATCATAATGGTTGATACTCAACGTAAAATACAGTAGGCAACACGAAATAAAGTATCACACTTCACTACAAAAACGAGCAATGGAAGCATTTAATTGAAAATTGACATTTCAATAGAAACACCTTACTAAATTAGTTAGTGTACCCTCTGTACGATCGTACGTCCGATTATGCGTTGCCTAGTGTACCTTTAGTTACAGCTCGAATCAGGAATGAGAAATTTTTGTCATCCGTTTACTATGGAAGAAATAGGTATTAAAAGCACAATAATAAATTCCTGCCAAATTGCAATGATGGGTTTTCATAGCCACTTTGGAGAGTATTCGACTTGATATTTCTAAATACCTCACCTCAGATTTAAATTCACAGTTATCCTCGCATTGGTAGCAAAAGCAGTAAGAATGATTTTGTTTGCCTTAGCAAAACTGCCGGCTTTTGATTTTAAGAAAGAGAACATACATTTTGTGTTCCAAGATGTTAGTTATCTTATTACGCGTTACTCTTCCGCTCAGCTTCCTGGATGTCCTGTCAACGTTAAATTAATTAATGATTGAATATAATTGATGCAAAATACAATTAATTTCAATGTAGTCACTGGCTGGATTTGGTCGTTTAAACAAAGATATTCTGTATATGTAATTGTAATATAGCACACTCCAACAATATAATTGTGCAATCGCGAAAAAACGAAATAAAGCATAAATATCAACCTATAGTATGGAAAACGCATTTAACGCATAGGTAAAGCAATAGAAATAGACCCACTTACTTATTTTCCGTATGCCAGCAAAAGAAGCAAGAAAACAAAAATTTACTGGGGATATTAAATGTGATAAGCAAAATTAGGCACAAAGACGCAGTTTTTGCAGAGGCTTGTATTTTATACCTAATTAGAATGGCTAACTATTAAATATTTGCCATAAATTGTCAATTAACGTACCATAGGTTTTTATAATCGTACATTTAGACTAGACTCACATGTCATATGAATACGTAAATGTTTTATCATTGCATGTTTTTCACCTGTGCAAAAAATAAACATTCGTCTGTAAACTCTACTTTTTCTTCGATGTGCAAACGGTTTTTATAAAAACTATTTTACAATATTACAGGAAATTTACTGGGTACTCAGTACTCAGTACACTATTTATGAGCGGAACAAACAATTTTAGTTAATAATACATATTAGCACAAAGCTGAAGCAACTGTCTTAATTTCCCACATTCAACCATCCCAATTCATTATCAATATTTCATTTTTATTTATGTGCAGGTAGGTATTGGTAAATTATTCAGTATTTATTCGGTGATAAATGGCCAAAGCCTTGACATCTAGAACATCTTTGCATTTCATCATTCCATTTATTTCATTGATTATGTTTACATTTCACATAATAATTTAATGTACCTACAATTGGTACATTAAGTTATATACTAATACTTTGTATTTCTATTTAGTACCTTGCCTTGCATTAAATTTTAGTACCAAATTGTCAACGTTGAGCAGTACAATCAGTTAAAATTATCTAATTACGTATTACTGCCTGAATCATTTAAATATGTATGCCTGAATGTTCTAATATTGGACATATCGTCATTTTTTGCATTATTACACTAAAAATTAAAAACAATAATATGTACTATAGGTCAGGTAGACGTCAGGTAGCATGGGTTTTTAAATGGCTCCATGTGTAGAGAGCACATCCACTAATTCTAAGTAGATTAATGCTAATAATATTATCATGATGGCCAAATATCAGGTCTGGCTAAAAACGCATAACAGTGATGACAATTGGGTACAAATTTTCTTAGGTCAGTTCCTAATAGTCCGTTAATTTTAATAAAATATTTTTAAAACATTGATACAATCTCAAAGTTTGTAATGAACATAGTAATGCCTTGGTATAATAAACAAATTTTGTCATTCTTCTTGTACTACTGGATCAGCGAGGACAGGAGCAAATAGATCAGGATCAAAATTATATTTCTCCAAAAATACTTTATGATCGAGTACAGGAATCCCTTTTGCGACAGTTCCTCCACATTCAACATGAAGGGCTCGTTTCGGTATATCTTTCAGTAAAGCATTTTGCCATCTGTTTTTATCGCTGTCAAAGATGTGTATCTTGGACATGGTATGTTTGGAAAATAATGGTTTGATAATGTTGTAAGCATACCAGAAAATGGAAGGCACATTTACTAAAATTAAAATAAAACATTTATATTTAAATTAAATTAATTACTCTAACTACATACATACATTTATTAACATTCCATAAAATAAATGGGACAACGGAAATGATAGTCAAATTAATTGATATATGATATTTCAGAAAAGCAAACCTAAATAAGCCGAATGCAATGTCTCAGGATAGTAGCACTCAAAGTCATGGAAAAGCCTGAGCATAAATTCAATTGCTGTAAGGAGTGCAAAATAAATATTTTAGAAAATAGAGTTTATTTGTTGAAGTTTTAAATTAAATAGATTTAGTTAAGTGAAATGTTTAGAAACATACTTCCCCAATGAACTGCCCTAGAAAATGTGGCCCCAGAAATATCAATGATGGGTATAAATTGAGCAGATTTAACGGCATCTTCTACCTCCAGTACTAACTCCATGGATTTCGCTGCATATCTTAGACAGTCATCTTTCATTCCTTGAGCTAAAACTGGGCGTATATCCCATACTCCTATGTGGGAATAGTACACTATGAAATCAAAAATAGATTTTATTATTAGAGTAAACTTTTATGATTTTTTGTTTTGTGAATTTTCATGTATGTATTGATTGAAAGCAATCGACCTATTTAAACATCAGAATACGAATTTTCAATATTCAGTTTATTTTTAAATTGACTTTGAATTTCTTTTAATCTGAGAATACAATTTTTGTCGAAATGCTATACGATTACGATGTTTTAGGAAAATAAGAACCATAGCATTAGAAGCAACACAAAAATACTCATTTTTAAACTGTTGCAAAAATTAGTTTATGTAGCCACTTCAAGATTGTATGCATCTGAGAGCTAAGCTTCATGTGTAATTATTTTAATAGCTTCTTAATGTGCTTATACTTACCAGGTCTATTTCCCGCATCGAAGCCGGTAAAATATGTCACCATATCATCCTTAATTTCTGAAGGTGCTGTCCATGACGGTAATGAGTTTATTTCCCATTCCTCCCTCCATAGTACTTCCTATATGCACATTGAATTAGGAAATAGCTTCTTAGACAAATATTTATATACTCTACAGATTACATTCCCAATTACTACTTTTACCAAAACGCATATTATATCGTACCATATATTCCCAATTTCCATTACAGCCATTTCTGCATAGAAAATAAATTCCCTAGCTCAAAACATTTAGGGAAATAACATACGAACGACCACTATTAGGGGTATTAGCTTTTAGAGAATTTTTCTTCTAAAGAGAAATGGCTGTTTCATTCGTCTTTTAATCATAATTTGCAGTACATCTGGGAATATAGTATATAGGTAAAGATATACATGTAGCTTTTGTCTGACAAGCTTTTGTCTTAAATAAAATTAATTTGTCACAACAGTGTATAAAATATCCAATCGTTGCTTACTTTGCGAAGTTGGTCTTCTGCTTTATTTACGTCAAAATTTCTTGCTGAGTGGAGAAAATAGAAAATATTAAATGAGACATACTTATTAGCAAATAAACCAAACATTCATAAATAAATAGCAAAGATTTTAAACGTGAGCTTAAAGTTACCTCTTAGGAAGCGTATGAGAGTTTTGTCATTTCTTCCGAGATCTGAGGTAACATCCCTGAACTAAATGTTTATGAACGATTTCCAAAATTATTTTAGCATACAATGTACTAATACATATAATTTCTATAACATAAATTAGTCAATTAGTCCTCACAGGGATATTTTAAAGCTAAAATAATGAAATCAGTTACATACCTTTTGTAATGCAGTTTCCTCTTGTGAATCTTTGTTGTCCTTACTCATATTCAAATAGTTCCCGTTACACACAAGTGTTAACCTCTACTAATGTTTGTACTGTGCTTATGTAATATTAAAGCAATTTTGCCGTGAGTTAAATAAGCAAAGTCAGTTTATTGATAAAAAAATAGCTTAAAAATATTTAAATAATGAAGAATACGAATTTATTAGTTAGTAGGCTAGTGTGAAACGAAAGCAAAGAAGCGTGTAAAGGGTCGTACCACCACAAAACTACTAAATGTGATTCATATCCCATAAAATATCTCCTGCTCCCCCCACTTTCTGTTTACTGCATAACTGACAACAATTAAATGATACAACAATATGACTTTGTGTCCCTCTGTACCTGACCTGTATAGTTGCAACAACAATTAAGATGGTTTGTCAGTAATGCACAATATTACAAAAGTTTCATTTTTGCAAGAAGGTGAATTTACTTACGTGAGCAACGACAAACAAGTCAAGTAAGTTCAACTTCGCTATCACTTTTGCAAGTGAAGTCCAAATGTTTAACATGCAAAGAGGCTACAGATTACAGATTGCTGTCGGTACCTTATTTATTATGCAATCCAGTAGTATAATCTTTGAAATAAAGTATCTGTACTCCATAATGATAATAATAAGGCTCAACAGTGCGTCACAGCAGGCAATTTACTATTACAATCTACATCTGCATGATTCTGAATTTGTGCGAGCGGATTAGGAAAAATTTGTATTAAGAATACGCCCAATTTTCTACAATTTATGCTTATCGGATACCTACATACATTAAAATGTATTGTATCCAGAGATGCAGACTATAGCAATGACGTAAAGCCCAGAGTTGCATAGTTATCCAAAATCATGAAAGAATAATTCCCAGGCAGCCAGATCGCATTTAGTAGTTATCTAATGCAATGTGTTGAGATACCATACAGCAATTAATGCTAAAAAAAGCAGCAGGCATACTTAAGCAGTGCATGTAAATACAATGAAAAAATACACGTGTGTAGAATAATAAGTTGGAAGTTCAGATTGCTGTAGCAAATCTGGAATTGTAACAAGCTATAAAAATTGTGTCCCATTTAATTTGACATTGAACTTCAGGAAAATGACAATAAAAAAAGTCAAAACAACATTAATGGTCCGGTTGAATTCGTTGAATGCAATTGCTAAATTCGATCATTTAATTTATCTAGAATTCATCTTATAATATTGGTTCTTGTATCAAAACAACAATTTCTATTCATCTAATTTATTTATTTATATTTTAATATTACACCTTATATATTTATCACAATTGCTGTCATTGGACATAAACACCATTAACGAATTGCGTGTCTCCTTGTCTACTACTGACACTGACTACCGTACTTTAGTGCTTGCAGTTTTCTATAACTGTAAACATTTATCAGAATTATATTATTTCGAACCTTAGTTGATTTGTTGACCAAATATGTATGCATAAAATAAGCAATGATATTTTTGAATGAATTGTCTTTCTTAAGGGTATTAGATATGGATATTATTGCTGGTTAAAGGGTAACGATGCTTTTTCAGTAGCATGGATTATTTTATGAAATTGGAAATGATGTTTTAAAGAATCTACTTACCTGCATTTTTATCTTTACCTACACACACAAGCTGAGTCACGATGTTTGCTGCACTAATTATGCAAGGACTATTATTCTTGGGGAATATCTCAATTAAACTAAACTTTGTGCATGATGCGGTAGGAGATTTCTATTCAGGCAAGCTATGTTTCATGTTGATTGTACACTGGCAACCCTGGATGCTGAAATGGGAAAAGCCTTTAAAGTCCGTAGACAAAGACCACCATTATAATATTGTAAATAATGATACTTATTTTGTTTTCCACAGTTATCCCCGATGTATTCATGCTGGGAAGAACAAATTAATTTTACAATCATTTCTATTGAATTGCTGTTCTATTTTGAATGATAAAATTTTAAGCAATATTATACAAGTTACTGTAAGTTCGTTATCACAAACTCAAACATGTGAAAAGAATACAATTAATTAGAGCAGTTGTAGACTAAATATTTGTAGACTAAATTGGTAAACTAAATATTTAATATCAACATCCCACATTGTGTAAGCAGTAGCAGAATCCCCGGCGTTAGCTCTACATCCATTTTTGTATTGCGATATGAAAATTGCATTGCAATATCTTATATTAACACAGTCAACTCGGGTATTAGTGCATAGTAATTTTATAATTCACTAAAGATTTTCTTTTGGACAGTTTATCAGAATAAGTAAATATAATTTGAAAAATGTTAGTATTTTTGGTTTGCGACATGATTAGTCGAAATTTTCGTTAATTTTATTGGTAAATTTTGTACCTCATAAATGCAACAGCTTAATTGTGATACGAGCTATCCCTTAAAATGGAACATAAGCCAGTATGCAAATTAATTTTTTCATGAACTACCTATCTGGAGACGCTATAGTAAACATCTATATAAATAAAAAAGACATGTCTATACGAATAAATTATATCTTCACTTCCTACAAAAATGTTCTCATGTATTTAGCTAACTTAGAAAAAAGGCAGAAAATGCTGATTTGCATTATACCGGAATAAATCATCCAGCCAGATAACCTTGCCCCTTTCTAACACTCACTTGCTACAACTTATAATTATACTTATGGGAAATAGAGTTAGTTTAGATGAAACTGGTAAATTAGTCGTAAGTGAGCCTCTAATGGGCACAATTGCATTTACATGCATACTTAATGCAATTAAGATGTTTTAAAAGAGTGTTTGTTTGTCAGCATATTTTTGTGCATGAGGTAAAGTAAAATTGCATGAAAATAATTTGTAGGCGAATGTAAATTTATAGAGCATATGAAAGAGCATTATTTATTGTACTTAACCTAACTACAGAGTTATATTCCACCACAGAGTCACAAACATACATACCACTTCACATAATCGTAAGAATTCAAAAAGCAAAGTAAAATAAAGATACACTTGGACAAAAAGTCACACTATTTGGAACATCGTTTTCTAAAGATCACAAAGCAAGAATATTACATTTGCAACTGCAATACCCAAGCAAAAGGATCAAATTCTAAGACAATTTTAGGAATAGTAGTTTAAATTGTCACTGGAATTCTTTCCTAATTGACTAGAGGGAGGTATTAGCACCAGTACCTGCTAATACTTACATTGGTTGAATAATATCATAAACATAATTATAATTATTAGTCTTTAATGCAAATCTACAGGCTGGGCATTACCACCGTAGTCAATAGGAAGAGAACTTGGAGGGAATACTTCCAGAAGTGCGGCTTTCCATTTCTTTGTGTCAGCGTCTAAGATATGGATTTTATCTAATGTGTTACCCGCCAGAAGCGGCTTGATGAACTTAAATCCGTGCCAGAAAATGGATGGAGTGTTGATACAATACACGACACGAAGACTCTCTGGATAGTTAGCTTCGAAGTCCTTAACAACTCGGATCAGAGTTTCGATTGCTATAAAAATTGAGAAACTCCTTTAGAAAACCGAAGATAAATGAGAAAAATTGTTATTTTTTATGATTTTTAACACTTACTTTCCCAATGGGCAACTTTTCTGAAACCGAGACCATCGTTATCAATGATGACACTAAATTGGCTAACTCCGTTTTCCTTGGCTTGGGCCATGATGAGTTCCAGAGTCTTGTACATGAATTTTACACACTCCTCCTTGTGACCGAGACCGATAATCTTCCTGGCGTCCCATTTTCCAATAGGTGCCAAATAGACTGGTCTTTTCTCTTCGTCTAAACCGGTGAAATATAGTTTATAATCCTTTGTCACAGCAGTTGGTGGCTCCCACTTGAGCACGGATTCGATTTCGTTAGCGTCGCGCCATTCTACAGCTTTTCTGAGCATTTGTTCCGCTTTCTTGACATCCAGGTTGCGAGCTAAGCATTTAGGAACATTATTTTATCATTCTAGATTCTAGATACCATGTATTTTCAAAATTAAACATTATTTTCAGAAGAACTGGGAACTTACCCCGCAAAAAGCGAAGCAGTGTTGTTTCATCTTGGTTTAAGTCTTCCGTGACTCCACGGAACTATATGAAAGAAAAGAAACAAAGGAAATCATTTAGTATGTATGCAAATAATACAATTCGCAATGATTTCGCATTTCATGCAACTATACACAGAAAACTTCAAAACTTAAACACTTTGAACTTAAAAATTTTGCAAATTTTTGTCTCCAAATTCAGATTTTGATTTCATTACCTCCTCCAAGATTTGTTTCTCTTCAGCAAGAACAACGGCCATCTTTACTCAAAAGATCTGCTTACAATTGTAAGGAACGGCTGAAAGGTTTTAGAAGCTGGAAGCTCTTCAAGCGACGACTGTCTGGACGGAATGTAAATTCTCCAGAGCTCCGCAACTCCTTAAATATAGAAATCGGTAAAGTTGTGGAAATGTTTTTTATTCATTTCCTCAAACATCAAATCAAATCAAGTCAAGGGTATATCACGGCGTTTTTCTACAAGACAACAAAGACGGAACGAGTTATTTTCAATGTCACCTGCTTAGCATATGTGTATAGTAGATGCCTTTGCTTAACAAACGTGTATGTGAAGTCTTACTTACTACTTATTGCACCTTTAAGGTTTCCAAAGCACAGTACTGTTAAATATACCTATTGACTATACACTTATGATGATAATAACTATTTACTATTTACTATCATTTCATATCCTAGTTTGTTGACACGCAATGCTTGCTTAAAAGAATGCTCAACAATGTAGATATACTATAAACTATAAGCACATCAAAGCTTTTGAATGAAATAAATATTAAGTATATAGGTAGGTATTGCCTATTATAGAGGATATAAAAATTCCTACACACCTTTTGATGTCTTTTGCATATGGGCGAGTGCAATATTCTCATTCTCGTGTATTTTTCTGCAAAAAATGCATGGAAGTTAGTAAATGAGTGTGCCATCCACTTGCAAACAAAACTTTTAGACAAGTGCAAAATTGCACTCTATGTGGAATAGAATGTAGGTCATCAGCTTTACACATCTAGGTACATCTGTGTACTTACGTTTTCATTTCACATGTCAAAATAATTACACTACCAATACATACAATACTTACCTATACATACCTACCACTTGCAATAAACTTGCATACTTTTATTACCCATATATCACTATTGATATAATTTCTTGCTGGCTGGAATATAATAAACAATTCCTCTTACATACTCGCATTCCATATATAATTATGTCCTGTTTTGATGGATTCCTTCTCCTTCCATGCATTTTTACAGGATATAATTGCTTAATTTGATAAATTAAAATACAGTGCATTTATTTCCATTCCAGGGATGGATGCATTAGTAAGCATTAGTAAAGTTACAACAACTATAAAACGCTTGAAGAATCTCATAATAATGGCATTTATATTTTACCATAACAAGCAATTAAAATTTTAATTGCTCTTTTCAATTAAAATGGAAATATTTACATGTTAACAGTTATTAGGTTGTGTTTCCGAACACCTGAATAATATGTAACACACTTAAGTATACCGTCATATGTATTGACACTGAATATATCAAATATTTTTGCATAGTCTATTTAATATTTCTGGTATAAGGCAGACTATCTTCACCTTGATATTAAATACTTAAAGGTGCATTTAGCCGCATTTAATAACATTAGATGTGTCGGTTTCCGTTCTTATTTTTGATTGATAATAAACATGCATCCCTTTCTTTATTGTTTTGAAAAGAACAACTAAAGGAACATTAACATAGCGTATATGAATATAAATTCCTGGATTTTTTAGCGAAATTGCAAAATAATGGGTTCTGCTTGATTGTAAGGAAATAATTAAGAGCAAGATACACTTTCCTGCCATTATGTTAGGTTTTAATTACAGATAATACCTTTTTCCAGATTCCAGTATCATATTACCGTTTACAGTGTGGTGGTGGGACTTTATTTCCTAAAGTCCTTCAAAATTGTATATTCCTTTGGAACATGAAACGCAACTTTACAAATGTAGTAGCTATAAATTGTAAGCAATATTGTTTATTATCATACGCACAGCAATTTAATATTATTATTCTTTTCTTAACATCAATTACCTGTCTGCCTGTGTCTACTGTAAATAGGAACGGCTTTTTGTTTGTTTAGTATGTAAGTGTGTGAACTCCCATGCAAATGACAATTAAAGCAGTAAAAGACAATCCAACTCAATAAATCCTTGTTCCTCTTGCCGTGTAATAAAGTATAAAATTCTAAAGCTCATGTCATCTTTACATTTACTACTTGTTTACAGATGTGTTCTAAGATAATGGTTTGATAGTTTTCCGTACCCTATGAACTCCCATGCTGATGAAAAATACCATTAAAATCCTTTCAGAATCTAAACTGGAGCGTAACAATAAACTTGTGCGAAATTGTTCTATTGTATTTACCTACAGATATATGAGTACGAAGCTTTAGATTTTGCACAACTAAATACAGTAAACATGGACAAAAGTACAGACATACCTAATCATTTTAATAGCACTAACAAGTTTTTTCTGCTGAATGCTGAATTTAATCAGCTACAGCTATCTGCGTATAGAAAAGACGGATAGTGGATACAATAGCGATAGAATTCGCACACACATAATTATACATGCATAAAAGTCAGTATAGGAAGTAAATATGTTTTTTACTTGCACACACTCAAAGATATTACTTTCAAGTATTTAGAAGCTGAATGGGTCTACTGTTTACTTACCTGGTTCGCAACGTAGTAGTTAATAATATGAAGAGTGTGCTTTGCACTAGCGTTAACACTAACCTTACCTGAGGAGTATTCTTAATTATATTTCGAACATCGAAGCACGTTGCATGAAATTATAAGGAAGTTAGTATACAAAATACAACTTTCGAGTGTGCTTCACTTGGTTCATAAAACATTATTGATATTGCTTTGCCATTAGGCCAAATGCATTAGGATGAGATTTGGCTTGAGGTGGTGGTGTGGCTTGACTGTGGCCTGGGCTGGCCTGGTGATGGTGATACTATTGTCTTTGCAAATATAATTGCATCTGTATATTAGATTTTCGTAGTGTGTGGAGTAGAGTAACAAGAAAATAGTTGTCCCATTTTCCTTGAAGTTTTTATCGGTTTTTAAAAGCAGTTTCAACTGCAATTCAATAGGTACTTATGTTTTCAGTAATTACTTAAGCTTAAAGGCATATATCTGTATATAGTTTTAGGTTTGACAAAGGTAAGGTAACAGTTAAAGCAAGGATTTATTGTATTCTTTGAAAAATAATTATGGGTATATGTAAGTATGTACATCGAGCACCTACTTCCTATTTCCTTCGTTTTTGTTTGAAAAATTGTTTTTATAAATTGACAGAATTTATCCAAACAATAGAACAGTCCTCAAAGAAGTTTTAAAAACGTGCGTACAACCAGAAGCTCTCGATCAAATAATATGATGTACACACACCATTAATTGGTTTGATCAGTTTATGTATCCAATTTAGGATCTAATTTATAACCGCAGTCTGGCAAACATAAACTACCTGAATAAAAGCGTAAAAATTTATCGTATTAATCCCAAGTAGTTTTCCCAATTTAGAAAAGTTTGACAAGCCGAGCAATGTATGTTTTGCTGCTAATGCATTACTGAAAGATTCCTAATATATACATACAGATACGGCGTAGATATAGGAACAGAGATTTTAGAAACACAGGCACTGGGATCCTTGTGCATAGATACACTTGCTCCCTGTTCGAAAAAATTTCATTTATATACGCTTGGTCAAATGAAACTTTAAAAACTATTTGCATACATTAACACATTTGGACGTAGGCAATCCAAATTTTACCAAAGGACATCATAGCAGGAATGGAATGCATTACTTTTGGCTGATTACTTGGAATTAGCATATAATATTATGTAATCGTAGGATAAATAAATATAAATCTCTCGTCATTTCTCCTATTAACGGATATGAAATGTTATAACAGAAGATCAAACCTACATGACCTACATACCTTAGTAAAACTTTCAATATTCAATATTTACGCTTTGGCGTGAATGCTTAATTAAATACATCATTTCATTACACATCAAACACAAGGGATGCGAATTTGCCTGGTTTGACTCTGTACCTACAACATATGCATTATTACACTCAATAGGAGAATATACAGATACATTGACGCGCATATCGTTTTTGTCAATATTTTGGACTCTAGTATACTTAGTAGTTTGCTTTTAACAGTTTACGAAGGCGATGATTTATTCTGTGATTATCAATAGTCCACATTCATTTTATCTCGTACGGATATTTTCCAGATGCATGCAGAAGGTTTAGGTTATATTTTTCTACATGGGCACTCACCCGCTTAGCCTAAAATTATACCTGCTTCTAGGAGTTGATGTCGAGTTGACAGTTTCACGGACATGTAGACAAGATATTCCACGGTTATGGTTATGCAAACAAATGGAAATCTATTTATGTGCCTATTACTCCTGAAATGTGCAGCTCGGCTTTGCTTATTTGTTTAGGAAACCTTGTCTGACAAATTGACAGGACCTTGATTGCTATAGAGCATTTTAGGATTTTGCTAATCTTATTACATACTACTAGTAATGGGTCTTAGGGTCCTAACTCTAACTCTTAACCTTATGTGTGAATGTGTGGTGTGTGAATTTAAAAATATACATAACTCATATTACAATGAACAAATGGTAGAAAGCAAACATGAACAAAATAGATCAAGCTCATGGAAGTAGGAAGTTCCTAGTGGGTTGGGAACTCAAACCTATTTTCATTCATAAAGTAAAGCTTGCTTCAGGAACAACTTCAATTTTGCATTTTCTTTCACCTAAAACGATTCTTCCAAATTTTTACACATTTTCTTCCTAAATCCGACTTGTTGGAAAAATTCTGCTATGAGAGAATTCAAACTGTTTTCAGGCATTTGGATTTGGATATTACTTTTGTCCTGCTTAAACGCACAAGGTAGTTAAATTTATTGTAAAACCTAATTTTTCTTTTTCAGTCCTGATAGATTTATAAATCTTGATTTGGCTAAGAGATATATTTACACACACAAGAAAACATTTACTATACACATTTACATTATGTATGTTTTAATTACTTTTCCAGAGGGGATCCCTACGTTGAATATTAGTCAGATTTGTCCAGATATCGTGATGACACACGAGCTTGCCAATATTCCAAGAGTTCAAATGGCAGTGCTCCCATTAGCAGACAACAGAGCCGTTGTCTTTCCATGTCAATTAAAACTAGAGCATCCGC
>JAQFYC010003515.1:0-20484 GCA_034694165.1 Tomocerus mixtus
ATATTAGCTTCAGAAGCAGTAATCCTGCAAAAATAATGGCAACGCACTCGTTTAGGGCCAATAGTAATGATAATATTTATTTGATATGCAGTTATGAATAACGATTTTCTAAACTGTAATACTTAAAATGTGTACACTCTTAGTAATGGATAATTAGCAAAAAATTTCAATCGTTAATCTAAATATGTTAGGTTTTAAATAAAACTGTATTGTATAGACTCGTAAAGGCGAAATAGTACATCCTAAAGCTAATTTTTCCTTGTTAACACTTATAAAATAACGAGTCAAAAAACTGTGGTCCTAACAATTTGAAGTCAAAAAGTGTTTTACATTACTCCTTGAACATGTTAGGTTACATACCTTTAAGAAATAATTATAGGTGTCAATTTAAAGTCAGTTGTATATTGCAAGTATTATTTCTCAGGTAAGTAAACATTTGAACATAAGTTGTAGTGATGGGATAGTAGTGAGTGAATGGAGATCCTCTTAAATAAACATTGTTTGCAACTCTACTTACATTATACAGCATATTATGTAGGTTTATGTTATTTGCCTGAAAGCATTTCAACCTGTGCACTTATTATCATTTTCAATCTCAATCATCTATTTGATTCTTCTCCGCCTTTGACTTTCATTGCACTGTTGATGTCTGTATTATCTTTCATTTGTATCATGTACAGATAAATACTATTCCCAAATACTTACATAAACATTCAGCTACGTAGTTAGTTAGCTATGCCAATTGCAATCTTGTGGATTTCGTGAATACGGTAATTGTGGAAAATGCTGGTAGTTGGTTGCTACTTAATACAAAAAATCCTGATTTGAGTTGTTGTATTTGTACTTAATTATTTTCTTAAGAACAATGGATACCTATTCAGAATTTTAAGGACGAATAAAATGTGTTTGTAATCAGTAATCCTAACTTTAAAAATTATTGCTCTCATTTACGCAATTATGTGAAAAGTTCAAAGAATTATAGTCAACGAAATTGTATAGGCAAGGGCTAAATTGTAAAGACAATAGAAAAATTTTGCACTGTGTATTTAAATTGCAATTGCAACAAGTATCAATGTACGCATAAGAGCGCATTAAGCATCAAAAAGATAAAGAGCATTTTCTTTGCAAAAGGATTAATAATGAGGATTATATAGGATGTCATAATTAATTTGAAGAATGTTCAGTTCCTGTGCTCAAATAATAATAACAGAGTGTAATGATTAAGATATATAGCTTCTTCGTAATCGTCTTCTTCCATTTCCTTTTCCACTTGGACCATTTGAGCCAAACTATTCTCAAATAGGAATAATAACCCGAGGTCACGTTTCAATTTAACGTTTTCCATACGAAATAAATGATCATATGAAGGTAAATCTTATGAACCTTCTTTAGAATATAATATAATAGGAGCTAAATCTGCAGCTATAGTTGTAAGTGTACTGTATCTTGCAACTTGTAAGTGTGCGTAAGCTAACAAATTATAATAACAAGAAAGATACACATAATTATACTCACTCACTCACATAGATTTAACAGTAAGAAAATAAGAAAAATAAACATAAATAAACATACATGAAAGTACATTACGCACGGCAGCAGGATGCGTGGAAAAAATTGCCTTGGTTTACACGTTGACTGAGGCTTTTACAAATTGCTGCCAATTTGCACTAGAGTCGAACCATTTTTGGTCAAATAGTTTTTGGCTGCGTATTCCCAACTAAATATATTACACGCAAACTGTCCTTATTAACATGCCTAAATTTTATTCCCTTATGTGTACGTAATATGTACATACATGCATCAGTTATTTATTATTATCATCGTATGTATACAAACATGCTCGGAGCCATTCTCAGGCTACTAACATTATTATGAACATATTTATGGGATAAATAGCTCCTTCTTTTTTGGTATTGGATATTTAGCTTACAGCATTAAAAAATTTCTTTCCATTCCTATTCTTTCAGATTATGGAACCATGAATTTACTTAAGAAGATACTTGTACACAAATTATAAATACAGCATAGGTGCCTATTTTGTACATTTTTATGTAAATATTATATACCCATTGGACGCAACACATTTTACCTTAATTTGGTAGCATAACTTACTAGGTACCATTAATTTTTTTAGTTATTCGTCTTTGCTTAGGTATATGAATATTATTGAGCTCTAAAATTTTAAATACAACAATTTTTCAGTTGGTAAATAAAATTTCTATACAAAATTAATCGTTTCCTAGTTATGCAGCAGTTTTACAATGCCGAGATATAGTAATAAGATTTAGGAAAGTGCATCCAAGATCTAATGAAAGTTTTACTGCCACAGTACAAATGGCATAGTATGGATATTAAGTACAAAAACCATCTTAGTCTTGGGTCGTTTGCTGTCACTAACGTCTCATCTATCTCTATTTGCAACGAGTCAAGTTATTTATGAGTGTAGAGTAACAATTTCTTAAACTATATTTTGTCATCTCCAAGTCATCTTAATTTTATGCATTTTTGATTAGCTATTTCCTGTCAAAAGACAGTTCTGCCCAAAGACAGTGATTCATAATGCTCACATTATTCACTATCCCACAACAGTAGAAAATACATAATATGTAGCATATATGTGCTTGAATACTTATTATATACAATGTGAAACTATATAGATATCCATTATCTATAAATAAAAGTAACATACCCAATACCTATGTAGCAATAAAGTACAAGGAGGAAAGTATATAGTAATGGATAACTAGGTAATATTATCATCATACGAATATAATAAATTCGCTGGCCTTATCCCATTTGCTAACACAGGTAAGTTTAAGTGTCCTGTGACTGCATTTGAGATTTTACTATGTGTTTGCTCATGGGTTTAAGAAAAGATGAAATTGAGGACTACGGAGAGTATTAAAATCCAGGTACGCCATTAATATTAATTTTGTTTATGCTTGGCTAACTTAGGAGACTCACTTCCTCAGTTTTTACAGAGCTTACAAAATATTGTGCAAAAATCATAAAAACCAGGATGATACTACAGAAAGAGCAATATAAATGAAACGAGATCCTTAAACTGACTACAGTACACTATAGAATCTCAATGTAACTGCATATTGCAATGCAAGAGCAACGGATTTAAAACTATAATTACAAAGCCATGAAAATTATTTTAACACGAGTGAACATTGTAATATTTGCACGTGTTTACATTTTATGCTCATCAGAAAGTTGGTACTTTGAAAATTATATTACTAGTATTACTATTTCTGCAGTAATGATTATACACAATATGATTTTCCGTCACTTATTATTTACACATTTAATTTCAAGCTTTATTGGTCATCTCTTGTTGCTAAATGTCTACTTTGTAGTATGCAACTCTCACTGTATCTACATAGTTATGCATGTAGGATGTAAATATGTCCATAAATAGTACAGTAACTGCTCTATGCATTTCGTCTCATGTTTAATTTTAAGATCGTAGCAATATGCAAAGGAACCTTCTTTAATACAAGGGATATGCCCAAGATACTATCTGATTGAGTTACAGATGGTTGGATTACATATATTTAATTGTGGAGCACAACTGTATACATTTTTTAATAGAAAAATGCTGACTCACATTTAAAGCATTTTTATCTTAACATAATGTAAAATTGCGTAAGTTAAAAAGTTAAAATAGAACACCGCGTATTGATTAATATCGACAGGTATATCGATAATATAAATATTATTGTGTAATTTAACCAACATACCAGCATAAAAGGTAACTACTTTTTTATTTTTAGTTCAGTTCAGTCCCCGATGTCTAATCTCAACTTAACTGACTTACAAATATAGCTGGAAAGCAATTTAAGCTGTGACAATATCTAATATGTATATGTTTACATCAATACTGACACTCGGTATTAGCAAATGTATTTTATTTGCATGATAAATTCGATTTAGTCGCTCTCCCTTGAATTAGCAAACAATTAGTTTAACTTACCTTAAGTGAAATTATGAAGAAATGAGTGTAGCGAGTAATATTCCTACAATGGAAATCAAAGCCTGCATTGCATACATTTATGTACAATGTAAAGGTACTTTTATGTATTTATATTTAGAATTAGATATCTATGCTTTATATTATACTATACATGTAGGTAGATTGATGAAGTACAGATTGTATAGCGTGCGTACCTATTACTATGTACTATTGTTCCATATAAATATTTACTGTGTGTACGTTACTTACTCATCGCCAGGTTTTGTTGTTATTAGATTTAGGTCGTAGGCTGTCTTTTATTTTGTGTATGTATCAGTAAATGACAAATCATTTTCACACTGAGACAATTAAGATCAGTCGAGGAAGAATATTAGGTCAGCTGTAAAGTTTTTCTACAACTGGGAAGTTATAGTGTTAAAGTGAGATAAGAGATCAAGCAAAATTTGTAAGTACTTATTAGCATTAGGAGATAAGCAAACTTAAAATTACATTCTTACATACAGAAAGACGAAGAGGGAAGGCAAGCCCAAAAAAGTATTTGCTATAGTTCTGCATCAATGTAGAGAGTGATTGTATTGTGGTCCAGGGCAGTAAGTTGATAGGATCTTGTTCGACTCTTTGGCGCGTGGGTGGTTTGGTTGTGGTTGTGGCTTGGCTTTGGCTATGACTTTGGTTGTCTTCTCTTCTCATCTTAAGAATGGAGAACTAAATACATCCACAATATAACAATTTACTTTTTGTAATGATGCATAATATACACAACATAACACAAAAGTACAATGAAATGTACAGCTCCGTCCTTTCATTTTCATTCCAACTTCTACCTTAACCGATGCTACAATCTACAATACAGGTACTATCAGTGCCTATCAATACAATAATGCAAACACAACACACAAACAAATGTAAGACAATCTTTGTAATTGTACACAACAGAATACATACATTTGTAGTACGTAGAATATCTACACAACAATAAGAGTACAAAGTAGAATAGCACAATTAGGGACAGTAAAACCAAAATATTGACAAAATCTTCGACAACCCACGCCATTGAGGCAAAATCATAACTAAAGATTGCAACAATGAAAGATACATATTGTCAGGCAAGATGCGCTCCACAAATTGTAATAAGTATGTAGTATGTACTTTTTGGTCCCTACACTTTTATATAAAAAATTATCCTTTATCATTTGAGTCACGTATTTAAAGTATATAAAAGTAACACGCAGTAAAATTACACATGCTTTCAGTTTCAATTGACATAGGTAATAAAATATATTTATGCAATAAATCCCTCCATTAAAATTAACTCTTTTGTACTAATTTGTATTTTATGCATATTTCTTCGAAACAATGTCCACTAGAATATAAATATGGATTGGGTTTTATTGGCTAGCTTTTTTAGAATTTTACAACAAACTCCAAAATAATATAATTACAAATAACCTCTACATATTTATGGTCTTTCTCTTACTTTAGCATAATACAATACGCATATAAAGATGCATAAATGTAATATAGGTATTTAGGTAGTTCTTACTTACCTTATAAAATATTATTGTGAGTAACTTTAGGTATTATGTATTGTATAGTATATTGCAAATGCATATTATGGTACGAAAATTGTAACTGGGTTGCGAGATGTGCGTTGTGTAACAAACGCTGAAGCTCGTAGGTGGAAATGACAACTGAAAGATATTGTTTGAAGTTGAAGTTCCTAATGTAGTACATTACATACCTGCATGACTTCAATCATTCAACTCACTCAGACTCAAAAGTCAATTGGACATCACATCACATCAGACGTTCGACATGTTATAACGTTTCTAAGGCAGTTTATTTACAAGCAAGCGTCTAATACTACATAATGCATAACTAATACAGATATACAAAGATACGCAGACGGTTAAGCAATAACATTATAATTTTTTAATATAATACTGCATGTAGTAGAGCAAATCAGTAAATGATTGTTGCCTACATAGAATCGATGGTAGACTGATGACTTGATCGACAGGAATAATTGAGTATCATTGTTATGTCGTCGTCTCCTTAGATTTGCACTGAAGAGATAAAGGACGAGAAGGCTGTTAATCTTGTAAGTGCAATTTTTATTTGTATCGCGTCCCGTCCACTCCAGTATATTTATTTGGATCAGTTCAGTTCAGTCAATTCAGTTGATGTTGATCGTTGATGTGAGTAAATATGCAAACAATCTACAGCCTACACATATTACATTATGTCTACAGGTTGCTGAAGTCCGGCCAAGTCTCTCGATCTCGGCTCTCGTTCGTATTTTGTTTACAAGGACGAATCAACTCAACCTGACATCCCATACCAATACTTTTTATTTAGTTTAAAAGGCTATCGGAGTTTTTTAATCAATGAGTTAGATATGAAATGTTACATTTAGTATAAAATGCGAGTGCTTCTTTCTGCAACTAGATCTTGTTTGCCATTGTTGTCAACTGTGTGTCAGTAGAACTATGTGCAAAAAAGTAGGAAAAGATGCAAAGAATAAAAATAAAATTAGTTGAGCGTAGTAGGCAGCAAAATATTACTTACCTACCTTGTAGGCAGTTGAGTAGCTCTAATTGTAAGTACTACGTGGTTTGACTGCAAAATATCATTATTATGCTTTTATTGAGAATACAATAATATGCTACTACTATCCTACTAAGAGTACATAGAATTTCTAAATGTTCCATACATTATGATTTGTCATTATGCTATTTATATTACAATTTATTTTTATCACTCTGGAACCGAGTTTTAATTTTATTTGAAATGAAAATTATTCATCTATAGATATTTATCAGGTCGTAATTAATTTAAATAGGGAGATTTAAATGCAAATGTATTATTTATTTGTAATTGTAAGCTATGATAATGTCTCTTTGTAATACTAATCCATATTACCATAAACATCATTCTAAAACTGTCTTGCACGATATTTTTACTTAACGCTTAATTGAAAAAAAATTATATAATAGATAGAAGTAAATACATGGAAAGTATACTACTTACTTAAATATACTAAATACATGTATTTAATTACCAAAGCGTACCGCACATCTGTATGTACATATATTTAGGCCTACACAAGTAAATAAAACTGTCGACATGTACATTTTTGTTTTAACTCTCTAACTCAAAAAGGTTCTTTTACAAAAGGAGAGGCAAAAGCATCAAGCAAATATCTTTGTAACCCAAGTCCAATGTCTAATAATAAAATCAATGTTAGATTATATATATCGGTACATTTGTGTAATGCATGTAATGTAATGGATTTTATCTGTCGCAACTTTGTTCAATAATACACTGGGCATCACTGGTTACCAACAAAGGACAAAATTTGTAAAAATATTATATGTGGACATTATGTAGATCGAAATCCACAAAAATAATCCTCATTATGAATAAATTATTGAGAGAGAAAAACATCAGAAAATGTTAGGAACTAAAAAATAAACATGTAAATTCGCTTAATGGAAAAGCATGAAAAATGAAATGTAAGCAAAGTGACTGATTGAATGAAACTGAAAGTCTAACTTTATAACAATTGTAAAGTAAGTGTGAATTGTGTGAATTAAGCCCAAACGAAAGAATCATGGATAAGATGGCTAGCTGGGAGATGAAGTGAGATGAGGAAAACATGACTATCACATCTCTCTTTGTGGCAGTTTCATTTCACAAGCTGTCACTCAAAATATTACTGAATATTTCATATGACTGGTCAACATGTCCTTAGTTTTATCCGTTCTTCGCCAAACAGGAAATTTTAGTGGATATAGGCGCTCGGTGTCGGTATTATTATTTCTTATCCTTATCTCCAATTCAACAATGCAAATATAAGGAATGAATTACACCTTATAAGTAATAAAATAATTGTTTATCTCTTTATCGCAATTACTAAAAGATAAGTACCTACAGTACTAACCTTACTAAGTAGTTAATAAAGTTTCAAACATTTGAAAGTGTACGTTTATGTATATTTCAATACTGCCATATACGTGTAACGTATCAGTAATATGGGGTCTAATAGTAAACACAGTACGGGGCATTATTTTACTTGGAATAATTTTATGTTTTGACGTATTTCATCAGAAGACTATGCATTTTTTCATTGGTATAGAAATTATAGTCCGCTGAAGACTTTTACATATTAAAATTCAATTTACAAGCTCATGACGTTTCTCACTACCCAGACTTCATTTGTAATGTACTCGTACACGAGATATACTATTGCTAAGCAATTGCATTGCGATGACCTGAGTGACTTCCCCATAAACACACTTATTTCTATTCACACGCTTACATGAACGAAATACTGGCTATTTTAGTCGAAGAACTCTATCTAATACGTAGTTGGCGTATTACAAATAGTAAAACAATTTTTAACTCAGATATTCAGTCAGATATAATTAATTTTATGCTGACATCTGAGCCTGCAATGCGCAATACAAATTGCAATCTTTATTATCTTAAGAAATCAGAAGAGAGATCATTTGTTTGTGCTTGGAATTCATTATTTGCAGTTTTGAGTAGCACTTACATTATATTGCCTCTTGAAATGCAAAGATGATACGTAATGACAGTTGGCACGAGTCAAGTTTTTATAAAAATAAAAATAAGAAGATTCAAGTTAAATATTGACACGTTATTTTAGGAGCATTTACTAGAGTGCTTTGTAAACAGTATTCCTTTTATTTTAAAGTTGTGTTTTGCGTCTCAAGTCAATATCAAGTAATGTATATAATGTCTATATAATGTATAATAGGATTATTATTGCCCCAAACAAACTTCTTTTGTGTACATATAGGAGTTATTTAGCAATGCATCGGTTATCAAATGATCAAACTTATATAAATATATTATCAAACTTTTCATATCAAGCATAGGTAACCCACTATCACTCTGCTGAATAACAATAAGTAGATGCCGATAATATATCTGTAGGGTATGCATTCGAAGATAAGAAGTTGAACTAATATTAAGCTCTATCATCACTAGTATTTACAATGGATAAATACATTACAGTAATTGGTATTTTCTATAGACACTCAAATCACAAGTACGAGAGATTTAAATATATTTAGATTGTGGATAGGTGCTCGTTTTTCTTAACAAGGAATGAAATTGCGTCGATAATTTAATAAAAAATAGTCATATGAAGGGAATACATTACCAAAACATATTCATGCTTCCAAAGGTTCTCAGCATGACTTCATCCCTGCCTGGGCTATCTGCAGGAGGCTCAATGAAATAATACATGTTGATAGATTGGACATAAGTAACAAGTACTAAATGTGATTTATTCTTCTTTAACTATTTATAATAAGTACAATACTTATTGAGGTATCATTTATCCTGATATAATAGGTAGCACGTTATCGTAGTTAATTAGTACATGAAACATTATTTACTTATTTCCTTTCTGCCCCTACATTTGTTAATGCGCTACATTAATTCTTTCATATTATCATTTTTCCTATCTCTAAAGGTGGTTACGAAGTTCAAGTGTAAAAATACACTAATAAATTCAATTGTAAATTAAAGTTATTCCTCCATAATTATTTACGAGAAGCGAGTCAAAGAAATGCATATCAAATATATGTTTGTTATATTTATATTATAGCATGAAAGGGATTTGCAGAATGGTAGAACTCGAGTGCAGTATAAATAATAGATTCTTAAGAATAATGGATTGTGAAGTTGAGATGAGACTGAGCGTTAGAAGAAGCGTTGATGTATGTCAGTGATCCGTACAAGAAACATCCTCTAACAAGCTTATTAACCTAATCTAAATGTGCATTTATTTTCTTCTCCCATCAGGACGCACAATGCTGTTTCGCTCTTTTCTTGACTTTTTCTTATTTCGTGTCTTACAAACAATCCATATTATCCAAGTTCAGAGGGAACAGTCAGTCAGCCATCAACTAGCCAGTTTATCTCATTTACGTCGCACAAGTATATACTCATTCATAATATTTCCTATATGTAATATGTACATAGTAATGCATACCCCTGGTTCTGTTTTCAATTCTGAAAAGCGAGTCTCACTTTCAATATGACCTTATGAACTGTTTTAGGATATACTAATAACATTGTTAGCTAAGTTATTTATGAACGATATGGGCACTACACTTATTACTAATATTCACATTATGTAAGGCATTGCATTTTACATATCAGTTTTCCCCATTTACAGATCGAAATACATGTAAGTATGCTTTATTAGCTTTTACAAGTTTCTTTTCCCTTTATGCTGCATCTCTTGAGACAACGAGCAAGTCATTCCATTCGAAAAACACACAGTCAGACAGACATACTTTTCATTTAGACAAATAGTGACTGTAAGTTATGCGCTTCGTGAAATATACTCACATATAGATACATACATTTTAGAGTCATATAATTAGAGTTTAATTCTTAAATGGATTCACATAGTTTGGGAATTATGCCTATACATAATTGTTGAACCATCTTTTCTAACTTGTACAATATTTTAGTTCTGTTACACATACAATACAAAAGAGCGTTATACTTATACTTATTTATATCTTCACTTTCCTTACAACCATTGCTCATATATATCTAAGATGACTAAAACGATCCAGTAAATCAATGCGCAAACACATATTGTGGTAGTTATAATTCTACACTTACTTTGGAATAAAGTGTACTAAAATTGTAAAATATTTATGTGAAGGAAATCAACAATTAGAAACGTTCTTCAACACATATGGTAGTTGTTTTTACATAATGTCAATTAGTATTACCCTATATTACCTTCTGCGCTAAAATTTCTTTAGCAAACCGGTTCTTCCCGGAATTCATATTTATGTGAGACGAAATGAGACGCTAACCAATATGTGGGACTATTTTTACGAACTTATAATAATGAGAAACGAGTATAGAATTTGATATTCAAGAGCATGTATGTGAGAATATTGTTAGCATCCGTCACTACATAAATAAATTAAACAAATCCATTGTAAAACAAAGCTAATAAAATACTCAATTTTCCACACTTGTCAACTTACAGAATGAAAGTTATATTTGGAATATTTCGCAGTTACAATTAAACATATATTAGGTAAGCTAAGTTGTACATTAAGAATCATCGCTTCCGTTACATGCCTAACCTAAATGCGTGTATGTACACCTTGCCTATGCACATAATTGGTTATAATAATAATAATAAGTATTCGATTTTTATCCTGATGGGTGTATTTACAAAGGTTATATATATTTCTCTATTCAAAATACACTTTCTACACTCAATGTACAATAAATACTTACGCATATTATATCAAGAGGAACTTAATTAGAGGAACCTTATGTTTCTTTGGGATTTAGGCTTATATAGAATACAGATTATTAGTTTAATAGCAACTTTAGGTTTAGTTAAACTAAAAATGAGATTTAGCGTTGGCCTACGACCCGACTCTGGCAGATTGCGTGCACAATGTTGGTCCTTCTAGGAGGTAAAACGCATTATCACATCATTGATTCTAATTCGGCTTTTTTCAGAACTTCATCTGCTTTTCAAATGTTGCACCTCCAACACTCACTCCACACGAGCAGACTACATTATCACATCTATTAAGCTTGCTTGCTCTGGCTTTGCTCCATTACATTCCATTACATAACCAATTCAGTCCAGTACACTGACAAAACGGCTTATTGTGGCTGTTAGTAATAATATAATGATCCACGTCCACAGAGCAATGTAAATGCAACGAGAGTGTGTGCGTTCTCTGTCTCTTTATGTGGAAGTGTAATAATGTTTTCCTTTTTGTAGGTAGTGGTGGTTAAAGCTGCGAGGAACAGCTACATGCAAGAAAGCTTTATGTTTTATGTATAGAAATTCGGCACTAGACTGACATTAGAGAATATATTACATTTTCTTTTCATTGTTTGGACATATATGGAATACGATACAATTACAATACTAATTCTCCTGACCTGTTATTTCAGTGTTACAGACAGGAAAGAAAAGCGTAATGATTGCTCAGATTTTATAATGTTGTACGCTCTTACAAATGCTATAGGTCCCAGTCCTAATACCAAAATGTATTACCTACCTGGGTTCATTAAGTTATCAAGCATGGTTGTATGGAACTTGTAGCAAACAATTGCTAAAATTACGACATGAAAGTATAACCTCTCCCAGTTTGCTTATCCTTTCTTTATTTCACAAATATATTGTATTGGCCAACACCTTTTACAAATTAAACTCTAACTGGAGTGAAACAACCCTTAAAATAATACTCATCGCATTATACTGCAATTAAGGTGCATTCTAAGTGTGACAATATACCTACGCTTTAGTACCTACTATGTTTATAATCCTTGATGATCCATAGAATTCCCGTAAAAATATATTTGGAATTAGAAATTGGCAATGAGTCTCACAGATTATATGAATCCATTATTTCGTTGGTCGAATTTCCATTTTGCTCATTCTCAAACAATTTATTTATAATTGTGAAAGTTGCACCTAATTCTTATTGCTTATCTCAATAATTATTCAATACTTAAATAATATTTAAGAGAAATTAAAAAATCTCACAGAAATGCCTAAATAATTACTGCTGAAAAAGTATTACATGCAAATATACCTCATCTTAATGAATGTATTTCAATCTATCCCATCGTAGGCACAAATAATTTCTAAGTAAGGTACAAACTATTGGCTTTATCTTTTAAGAATGCTTACAGATATGTCTAAGTATTATTATACTATTATATCTTGATACTTATACTACATAATATGTACGTTCGGTATTAAGTAACTAATTATTATAGTATTACTGTATTACCTAAATACTCTAGATACTGTATTGCACAAAGGTCGGTCTGGGCACAGGTAAAGCGTCTGTACTCTTAGAAGGCTGATTTTGAGCTTTAATAGTTGTATAAACGTAAAAGTAGGAAAAGGATCCATTGCGCGATAAGTCTTGTTTTAAAACCTATGATCATCTTCTTCGGCTCATCTCTAATTACTAAGTCACTGAGTGCCGGTCCTTTTCTTAAACCTTCCCATCGAATTGCGAACATAATCTTGTCTGGATTCCTCCTTTGAGACTCTTGTTCCTCCCAGCTCAGTACCGAATACAAGGTATTATATAATGTATAGACCTCTTAAATATAATATTATAATGTAATACCTTTGCAGTACACCATTATTTCTATTACCTATTACATCAGTATTCGTCTGACTTTTGACATTGCTGGATTGCCTCTATGTTATCATTCTTTCAAAATATTACAGTATCACATTGAAGTAATGATTTGGCTACCACACAACAAAATAATGGCAAGTTGTAGAAGTATACATTTTTAGCCCGCCCGAGTACTCTCGGCAGGCTGATGTAATCGCATTGTCTGTCCGTCCGTGCAGCACCCTTTCTCGCGAAGACAATGACTTAAGGTAATGAAACTTATATGACACAGTCTTAACATGGTTAGGAACCCTAGTGAATATCACCGAAATCGGTCCACTGAAATTGGACATATGGCTGCTTATACTTTGTCTTCAGTTAGATAAAAAAATTGACAAAATAGGGGACAAATATTTGCAAAATAGATCCTCGTGGGGATAATTTTCTAGCCATATTGGGTCCCTATGATAATACTATATTTACGAAGTTGTCCATAGAAACGGCAAAATATATTCTACCTCATTTTGCATAGAAACGCCAAATTAAATTGTTTGAATTATTGGATTATTTTTTGTTAGGATAGTTATTACAGTGTAGCAATATACAAACAAGGGCGGGCTAACTATAGTTGCTTGGCAGTTTTTAGTTATTATATTTCTCAGTATGCAGTTGGGTCACAAAATATGTGAATACAAAGTGAAAATTATCGGAAGGAAATCAAAAAATTCTGACAACTTAAGAAAAAGGCAGATAAATAGAAGTTTTTACAGAAATTGGATCTACTATCCCAGTCACTACACTTATATTCTATATAAGGTGGCCAAAATACATGGATATATTTCGCTTGAACAGTTTTCAATCGATTCTCTCAAAATGCTATTGCGTTCGACAACTACTATTATTGTGGTTAATTAAAATCGATTATTTAAGTTGTTGATTAAAACTTACTTTGATTTGCTCATAATGAAAAATCGTCATTAGCCTGTATGTGTATATATTGTTAGGCAATGGGCTTTAGGAAATAAATACATAAAGCTCTCTCTGCCTATGTACCATAAGCTAATCTTTGATCTATCGAAAAGCAATTTAATTAATTTTGCAATTTGTATAATAGTTAGATGGGCATTTTGGCATTTGTTCGACTTATGGGGTTTCCCTTACTGAATCGTTTAAGTTCATGTACAATCAGCTCTTCATTATAGTCATTAAAAGCAATCTACTTACTTGTTCATGAAAAGCATTTAACTTTATAGTGGGTAATAGCTAATAGTCCTGCCGGTTGTTAGTTTAACATCCACAAAGTATGAATTAAGTCAAATTAACAGAATTGATCACTTACCAGTACCACTCACTATATTTATCACCTTAATGTAGGTTAGAGTAGCTGTTGCGAAGGTTGTAGCTTTCTATAAAGATATACCTTACCTTTCTTCTGAATACATAGATCGCAGGTTAGCTATATTATTCTCCTGTGAAGCATTATTATGGTTAAGTTCTCACTGAATACGAAGATTGGATCAAATAGAGACCTAGAGATAGCTGACCTGGACTATAGAGAGCCAGACAGTCGAAATGGAGTTTTTGTGAATGTGGTAGGTCGTTGTGTTTATGTTTTGGGAACAGTAGGCTATCTATCTGTATAGTAAAAGGTGGCAATGAAAGAATACAAATACAAATTTGTTTCCTAAGTATCGGCGCCTCTGGGGTCAAAAGTTATTGGAAGTGGTAGTTGTAGTGAAGAACCTAGCAATTTTTCTGTCGTCGTCAATTTCTCAAGAAACATCCTCTCTTCCTTTCGCACTCTCTCACAGTCAGAAGAGTAGACTCTAGACTGATCTGATGATGTGGAAAAAATATTTACAGCAATCAAAAAGTGCCACACAATCTCAACCTTTATATTTGCTCCTTACTCAGCTTCTTACATTGAAGTTAAGAAGAATTATATTAAATTAAAGCCAAAATCAATGTGTCTCTATCATAGATATCTTATTGTATGTAATGCTACTTTTAAAATGAGAAGCATAAAGAACTACTGATGAGCAATCCGCAGTGTAACGCAAATCTATATAGTAGACATCCTATTTTTTCGCATGAACATCAAATAATTGATTAGGTATGAGTATTTGTACCACAAGGAAAACCTGTAGCCTACTAGTATGTAAAAATGTTATGAATATAGATTGCTTTTCGGCGTATTAAGATCATCCGCAACGTCAGCAAGTGTAGCCACAGATCTGTTCAGTAATAGAAAAGGAAGGAAGAGCTAGACTTATTACAGTTCTATTATCATATCGACGGACAGAAAGGCTCGACGTCGACTCGATTGTCTCACACATCCCATTTGAGCCAAAGCCAAGTCAGCAGAATATCTGTAAGTATTTAGTAGTGGGAAACTGTATGATAGGAAGAGTTGATCTTAAAAGTTAAGTAAGTAAAGTCAGGGAGATGAGATGTAAGAAAGTAATATAGTATCAGTTCATCAGTTGTAAATCGTATTTTAAAAGGGGCTCCAACTGGTCCTCATTTTTCAAGTCCTTGGACGGTCGATAGGTCGACTTGGTGGAAGGAACGGGTTGCACGTTATGATTCCCATCAGTCGAACTGTTGCCTGCCTGCCTCATACCACATCTTCCCTTTTTATAATATAGTCAGAGTCAGACCAGGCTCAGGTAGGTAGGTAAGTAGGTAAGGTACAGTAGGTAGGTACTTTGCAGGCAGACAGGGATAATATTCATCCTTATCAATCCATGTGAACGTACGTGGCAAGCTACTCTCATCCTAAACTCTAAACCCACATACCTAAACAAAATCTATAACTTTGTAATAATATGAAAATACATAACTAAGCATATATTATGTATATAACAAAATTCTTATTCATAGTATTATTATTATACATACAGCAAACTGTATCATTATTATAATATTATTTATGTTCCTATTCCTGTATTACTATGATTGTGTGTAAGTTTATTATTGACCAAAGATGATAGCACATAATATGTAGACTTACCTATAACCTGCTCTCTTCTATATGATAATAGGGATGTCCATTCAGTGGTTCGTAATCTAGATAATAGTGTTTATATTTATTAAGTACCTACCCTCAAGTTTAGGGAGACGAGACGTATTTGCTATACAAGTATACACTTACCTGGCACTCAAATATAATAATAATAAAGTATTAAATTATTTGTGTGGAAGCTGAAGGTGGTTTACTGGCTACGTAATGTGTTTTCTATTGTAATACGGGACTGGCGGGTGAGATGAGATTGTGGAATGCGCATTAATATTCTAGTGATTATAAAGAAAATAAAAATGTTTAATATGAGATTTTACATGTTAACATATCTGTACAATGGCCGCAAATGGATTTAGAGGGGCTAGGTAAGTTGTTAGGTAGCATCAATGTCAATAATAATAAGAGTAATAAGAAAAAAATGCGCATCCTTCGATACTAAAATTTGCATTTAATATCTTTGACTACTTCGCTTCTAGATATAATATTAAGTGCACGTATATGTACTATAATATAGTAAACTCATTGTGCTGACCCAATTACAGTATTGAGATGCAAACTCTGTTATCTTTAGTTCTAGTATTATAATTTAGTAATGTTTAGTAATGTTTATGTTCATATCCAATGCTACTAAGCCCTGGGAGAATTTGGTAACACCATTTGTTTGGCATCTTGTATCTGTAGGATCTTCCTGAGGAACAGTTGAAACACTGCGATATTACCATCAAGTCAATATTTTGTGTAACAACGTTTAATTGTCCGTGTATTGACACATTATTCGGTTCAATTTATTTTGTCATACTGTCTACATGGATATATGATATGAATATAATAAAGGGAAGTGCATACATAACAAAATCAATAATACTATGTTTCATACTACTTACATTAAGCTAAATACCTAATGTGAAAATGAAAGATCACTTTAATATTGATTGCTGTTGAATATTGCATGGACTCTAAGGAGAGCAAAGAAGAATGAGATAGGACTTAATGTAATGTAATGCATTGAAAACCAACTGTGACTTAACAAGCATTTGTGACCCTCTGCTTGAACGTGCTCCAGAGAATTTGACCTCTCCATTCGCCCCTTGCCATCATTTTGTGGCCACTTTGTGTTTTGACAACTGCAATTTGTATTGAGCTCAATTTATTAGACCCTTTACGCCTCGTTCGTTTCTCATGAATCATGATGATCCAATCAATCTTGCCACTAACCGTTCATAATCACATAATATGCTCACAGCAGTTTCTTCTGCACCAAACCACTAATACATTTTGATAGTTACTCTCTTAGTAAGGTGCATTACTTTTTTACCTTTTATGTACAATACATTTGACGTGTACATATTATGTGATACGAAAAATAAAGCACACAACTTGTACTTAGTATATTCGTACAACATACTAAAGGACCCGAGATGACTGTCTAGAACACCATCACAACAAAAGGGATATTGTACAAGCTCGTGGACAATTGTATTCAGATGCGTTATTTGAAAGATTTGAAACTATAGTAGTACTCTAAGAGTAAGTTCTCAAGTATTTTACAATCGCCATACCCTTACCATAGGAAATAGATACAACTGAATCCCAAAGAAACATAAGGTTCCTCTAATTACTAAGTTCCTCTTGATATTATGCGTAAATATTTATTGTATGTTGAGTGTAGAAAGTGTATTTTCAATAGAATACATACGTACTATGGTACATGCTAGATTTTTACCTACCAATAGGTAAGAATTAATTACGCATGTAAGCTATGTATGCACATGAGCATACTAAACGGTTGATTGGTAAGGACTATCTACTAGAGGTGGGAATGGGTTGGCTTTTCGCAACCCTGGCCAACCCCAACCCTGACCAATTTCAACCCCAGCCCAATCCGACCCCACGATTTTTTTACAAATTGAACCCTGGCCAACCCAACCCAATCAGTTTTTAACCCCAACTCAATTCAACCCCAGGATTTTTTTACAAATTGAATCCAACACAGCCCAAACAATTTTTAAACCAACCCAATTTAGACATCTATCATGATTTCATTCATATATTATGTAGTTATGGGGCAGTGTAATAGAAATACGGCCTATTGTGTTAAATTATGTTTTCTCATTTCTGCAAAGCACACATCAGAAACCCAGCTCCATCCTCAACCCAATCCAACCCCGTAATTTTTCATACCAACCCCGACCCCACAAACCCCGTCATTTTTCAACCCCAAGATGTTTTTGCAAATTGGACCCAACCCAACCCAAAAGCCTAGGGTTGGGGTTTGTGATTTGGGTTTTGGGTTCCCACCTCTACTATCTACTACCAGTTGAGCGGTAAGGACTACCAGGTCTTCATTCATGTATTCATAAAAAGTTGCAACTTTGTTCCAATTTTGTAGTGATGTGATTAGTTGGGTACAAGCTAAGTCCACAGTCTATTTTTTGATAATTGATCTCACAGTTGAATATCCAGAGATAGTTGATGTGCGTTAGGTATTGTTAATATAAAATGGTATTTTTAAAAGGCTGCAAGTGCAAATGAGTATTGCGTACTACAGAATTACAGAATGAATGAAGCTTGGCCGAACTCATAATATTTGCGTTGTTTAGCTAAAATTAGCCGTTACGGTAATCCATGAATAACATAATTATACACCAAATAATATGGAAATGTACACCGTGACAGGAAATGATAGCAGACATCGGGTTAGCATATTATGCAGAAATGAGAAAACTGTATAGGTACTATGTTTTTGCAGCCTGTCGTTTGTGATTACTAGAACGAAATTAATTTGGTCAAAATTAGTTAAAAAGTCGGATTGAAAATAAAAAATCGAAAAATGTGACCATTTTTGACTTTTCCTGTTCCCAAAAATTTTTATAACTGAAAAATCCATTCCCCCCAATCCCAAGAACCAGAGAAATTACCTGCATTATTGCTCCTAACCCTATTTTGCGATTTGGTTGGGACCCTATTCTGCCTTGCTCAGATATGTGCAGGCTACAATTATATCTTAAAATCCGAGCTTTTAATTAGAGAACTCTTATAGGCACATCCACCACCCCTGTTTAAAGAACAGGGGTGGTGGATTTGTGAAAATGTGAAAATCCAAAATGTGGATTTTTCATCGAAATTTTTTGAGGTAGATACATCTCTGAAAATGGTGCATTTTGCCAAAATCATGCGGCCATTCGCATTCGCATTCCTATTATATGTTGCCTTTATGAGGATATTTTCCCATGAATAAATGATTCTGTCCCTCACTCCAAGTGTTTTTTAACTGAGCGCACGATACGTAATGCCTATACAAGAGTCCTCTCCCATTACAAGAACGTAATAACTATCCCACTCAAGTTGTGTATCTTGGCAGAGGGAAAGTTTGGATCTCTCTGACGTGTAATGTAACATAATATTATTACATCCCAGGATCAAAATCAAAATAAATAAACATTTTGCTGCAGTAAAGAAAGGTGTCAACATCCGAGGAAAAGATATCTTAAAATTGAAACAAATCTTTATCAGTAAGCTAAAGAGGTATTTTCCTATTATTTAAGTTATATTATATCATTTCGTTGCATGTCTTGCTTGTTGTCATCTCCGTAATAATTTTTATTGTATCTGTCAGCTATTATATGTCAGTGAGTTAAACTATTGAACTTTTGATTGGTTCTGATTTATCGAAGATGAAACTCTGACAATTTTTGTCAAGAGACATCGAATTTTTCGAAATACTGCATACATACATACGTAAAGTTATTTTAAGCAGAGGAGGGGAGAATGCATCTCAAATTAGTTATGATATAATATAATATATACTCTTTGCTAACGTGTTATTTTATTTTGATTTATAGATTCTCTGTTTGTCCATCAATAATTGAGTGGACAGTCCATGACAGTCAGTAAAAGTAAAAGTCTTTCATATCCAAATTTATACTAATGGCTTCTAGAAATTACAGAGGTGGAGGAAAACCGGCAATGAGCCAAGGTAAATAATATTTTAAACAGTCAACAGTGAATGCTACTCATAATTTATTATAGTTAATGAGATTATAATATTTAATATTATTGGATACATTTCCACATAGATGCCGACATGATGGAAAATATCAATCAAACTATGGCAGAAAGTCTGTCATCTAAAGTTGGTCAACTAAAAAGTGTAAGTCTTAAGTATTATTACCAGCGAAGCTGGATATGGTTTCGTACAGTCCGTCTGTCTGTCTGTCTGGGAGACGATAGCGTCTACAGTATTGGACAGATTTCAACCAAACTTGGTATACATGTTCAGTGATATACTGGTTCGATGCAGTTCGACAATG